>CM039680.1:31998546-32213537 GCA_022537955.1 Schmidtea mediterranea | reverse complement strand
CAGAAGAAGTAGTGAGGAAGTTCTTTATTTATCCGAATAATCGGAATTAAAGAGATCGGTTAACAGAAATTATAACTTCAGTTTTTATTACAGAAAACTACTAATAATTAAAAGCAATTTGGTTAAAAAAAAAACATAAGTATTGCTCGGAAGGAGTTAGTTTCTTAAATTATAATGGAGGTGGGATAACCAAAATTTCCGGCCGATATAATAAGAAATTTCGAATATTGCCATAATAATTAAATTTTCACATTACTTTAACTAAAATACTTATGATTTAAAACAAATTCTAGGTTAGAAATTTACCTAGTTCCAGTAGTTAGGAAATTAAAGACGGAAAATTCAGATAAATCGAGAAGCTGAATTTAAAATGTCTTATTTAAATATTTTATTTATAGAAGTTCTAAATCACATCCTTTAAAAAATTTCATAAATTAAATATCTAAAATTTGGCTTTTGCCAAATTAAATTAATAACTAATAGATAAGCGACAAACTCTGATGAGGGTGCATCACACAATCGGTACGAACTATTTTTGCTAGGTATGAGAAAGCGACTAGGGGAAAAACAATAATGCACGGACGTATCATGGTTCCTCAAGAAGATGGGCAAAGGTATCACAGATATCGAAAAGGTTAAGGAGTAGGCAGACGTGGAAGTCCTTCATCGGCCGTCAGGAACCCGAAAGCGAGATTATGCAAAGAGTGTCTGGAACGGGGCTCAACGCTGCTTGTGGACTCTCGGCGGCGAATACAGTACCAACACTGGCTTGACCATTGGTATGATTCAGTGTTAGATGAAATTGTGGCGTCGGCGGGAGAAAGGAAATACCCTAGAAGTGCAAGAGTACCGAAGAAGAGGTGTTGGATGAATGAGCTTAGATTAAAACAAAAATTAATTACTACCCGCTGTAAAGTCCAACATGATTTTGGGCGACTCAGGCCGGGATTTGAGTAAATCACCTTGGAAAGATAAAAAACAGCGGACAGAAGATTCAAAAAAACGATCCTTATGCATATGTGCCGCGAATGAAAAAAACGCTAAATATAATAAATATGTGGGAGACAATAAAGAGTAACAACGTGAAAATTGTTAATAAACGAAGGAAAAAAAGTATAATAAAAATAAATGGTGTTATAATATAAGGCATGAAGAAATGTTAAAAGTAGGTAAGAGCACGAGTATGGGAGTGATAAGAAAGATCGATAAATGAAGTGGAATTAAAAGTATGAAATGACATAGTGAATTAAATCAAAATGAATCAATAAGCAAGGGTGTAAGAAGATCGTGAATGAGGTATGAAATTAAGAATGAATTGAAAAAAAAACGACGTCACAAAAAGAGAACATAAATACAACCAAAACCGGAAACAACAATAAGAAATACGACAAATAAATAAATAAATAGAATAATAATCGATAACAATAGAAGAAAGTGAAGATGTTTAAATAATTATTATTTTAGATGAGACAATATTAAAAGTAAACTAACAAAGTGCAGAATTCGTGAAACATCAATGAGGACCCAGGCGAAAACTTAACATTGGAAATAAAAGCAAATCGAACGGCAGAACAGAAGAGCAAATAGCAATAAGCCCTAAGAGTACAAGTAACATTAGGAACTGATCAACCAACCACAACACATGTAACATAGAACCAACATATCAAATGAATAGAGAAAGTGATTAAACGAAATGCAGAAATAAATCCCAAATACCACGCTATAAGAGCAACAGTTAAACAAATATCAGTACAATGTAAGAGTGAAAAGTGTATAGAAAAAGTGCAAGTACCTACGTAAGATGCTGTAATTGCCAAACTGATGGAAAGAATAAACATACTGGATGGCGTCCCCTGGGTCATTTCAGCTATTGCGAACGAATTGTTAAGACAATGAAAGTCTGCATATGGTAACTTGATATTGACGATCAAAGAGAGTGGTGTATTAGGATAAATGTATTGTAATTAATAAATGTTAGTAGTTGACCCCCTTCGCCCTATATGCTATATATAAATATACAACATATATGATTAAAGAAGTAAAGAAGTAAATGATAGAAATTAAAGACGAAGTGTCCCGCCCATACCAGGAGAAGGACTAAAATACTTTTTGAGCTACATCAGGTAGTACGACTTAATGCCTAATCGGGAGTGGTAACCGATCACCCAGAGGAGAAGTATAGGACGAATCGTCGACAGATTTTTGCTGAGTGGGAAGCTACTAGTGGAAGATTGATCACCTTGCCGTGCAGTTGGCGGATATCAACAAAGCCGTTTATGTTGTTAAGTTGGGGAATGAGGCCGGAAAAACCACTCGGAGAAAGCAAAGAAAAAGCAGCGCGAAAAGGAAAAATGATAGAAACACAAAAAGTGAAGAATAAAAAAGTGAAGAAACCTAAAAGGAAAGTCAAAAGGAATAATAATAAAAAAATAATAAATAACGAACCTCGAGAAAAGTTAAGAAAGGGAAACAAAAATACCAAGTATAATGAAATCGACGGAAGTACAAATGTATTTAAAATCTCATTTCGCATTAATGGAGCATAGCGCGATACGATAAAAGATAATGCTCATTTCGCATAATGGAGCGATAGGCTCGATCGATCACAGAGATTAAATCTCATTTCGTAATGGAGCATAGCATCGATCGTATACAGAGAGATTATCTCATTTCGCATTAATGGGAGCATAGGCCGATCGTAATTACAGGAGATTACTTCATTTCGCAATAATGGAGCATAGCCCTCGATCGTATTTAACAGAGATTAATCATCATTTCGTATATGGAGCAATAGACTCGAATCGTATACAGAATATCTCATGTATTAAACGGAGCATAATTCCTCGACGTATTATCAGAGATTATCATTTCGATTAAGGAGCATAGACATCGATCGCTATTACAGAGATTATCTCATTCGCATTATAGGAGCATAGGCCGATCGTATTACAGAGAGATTTATCTATTTCGCATTAATGGAGCAAGGCTCGATCGTAATTTACCAGGATAATCTCATTTCGTATTAAGGGAGCATAGACTCGATCGTATACAGAGATAATGCTCATTTCGCATTACAGGAACATAGTTCTCATTTCGTATTACAGGAGCATAGTTCTCAGCGTATAACAGAGCATAATTCTCGTAGTAAATTAAAAAGTATAGTCGCAAATAAAGTAAAATGGCCAAAGGAAATTCAGGGCCGAAGAGAAGGTCGAAGAAATTAAGTGTATAAAGAACAAGAAAACATCCGTGCACGAGAGTATGTGTTAAAAGCTATAGCAAATGGTGATTATAAAGATAAAGAAAGAATTAAGAAAACGAAACTTAGCTAACGATAATTACGACAACTGAAGTGACGGGAAAGCGGAGAATAATAAATTAGAAAAAGAAATGATGAAAAAAAGATGAATACGACAACCAGATGAAGCAAAACAAGAACAGAGATAATAAAACGATAAAGATAAAGAGAAAAAGGGGAAAAAAAAATGCATATAAGGATATAATAAAGGGAATGCGGAGCGTGTTATGAATCAAAAATAAAAATACGGTGTGATAGGACTGGAAATCGGCATAGCCGAACGATTTATAGAATAGATTAATTAATTACGACCATATAATATTATTACTACCCATATAGAATAATTAAAAATCGGACGAGAATTGAACAAAGGGATAGAGAAAAACGTAGAATTATAACTAAACGGGATAGAACCTGGAAATACAAAAATATTAGAATGTATGGGTATTTATAACAAATAAAGAAGCCAGAGGACCCCATGAGAAAGATAATGAAAACAACCGGGATACTCCTCAATCAGAGGAGTAAAAAAAGAACGACAAATTACGAGGAAGAATTAAAAGGAAAATAAAACGAAAAATGGGGAAAACCGTCGTGTTTATTTGGGGTTGTTCGAAAAGATGAAGGCGTGGAAACGTTTAAGCTACACCGGTTTTCATTTTTCGTTCTAGAACTCAATCAATACAACGCGAATCAAAACAATACAAAGCAGTCAGACAATCAATACAAACAAATAACAGAGCATTCACAAACACAAACAAACAATACGCACGACAAAGCAAGGAAATTAACACAAACCAGTTATCGACAAACAGCAAAGACAGACTACAATAGGAACCGACGAAAATTTATTCGACAACCGAAAGACAACTAAAGGATAGTCAAACGACACAAAAGACGAGCCCGTGGTAAACCGGAATCCATTGAGAATAGACGAAATCCCCTCCGATCACAAACAGCTTCGATAAGTCACAGTCCAAAACTTCGAAAGACAAGCAGTAACAAAGATAAAGAAAGGGAGATCAACTACCTCGCAAGGAAAAATTCCCAAGAGCTACATCACTAGAAAATACGAAGACCGACAGTCCAAAGGATCAAGTACTAAAAAAACCAAGAAAAGAGGAAATCAATAACCCAAACAATACACCTGTGGAATCAGAAGGACGAAGACAAAGCAAAGAGTCGTTTCTCAATTAAGCAACGAAGACAAATTAAAACCGTAGAAAAGAAACTAAAAGACAACATGGCAGACATGAAAACCCCAATGCAAGACAAGCGCAGCGGTAGGGCGAGACAAGCCAAAGAATAACCGAGAAAAGTTTCGCGGAGAACCGTTTAACGAAATGCCCACAAACTAATACGTTCAAAGAATTTGGATATATGTTCAAGTATGTAATGTCGCCATGACATGGTGAAAAACCGAGATGCCAACATATTGTGCGATAGTGCGCTAGATATGCTTCTTAGAAGCTAGAGAGAGGAAGAAAGAAGTTGGATACACTGAGAACGAAGATCAAGAATTTTTTAAACAAACGACATTCGGAGTCGCAAAATTAACGAATCAAGGAATGCAAGAAGCTGTTTAGTAGAAAGAAAAGAGGCATGGCGAATCAAATACAATGTTTTGCAGCGAAAATAAGACGCTTGGCAAACGGCCACCGAAGTAAAGCTGGCAGAAACTCATCTAATCGGATATTCGTGTATGGGGCTAAAGACGACAGAAATTGAGGATCATGTAGTAGGTATGCAAATATTGGCAACCTTTAGATGAAGGCAGTAGCAAAAGCAAAACCAAGCCAGAAATACTCTAACCTAACCCAAATTTGCAACAATGCAAGAACGAATCAATTGAATCAATTGCAAGGACAACTAAAACAGAGGAAAAATAAGCAAAGTAGTGCAAAAGTAAACCATTCAATACCCAGGCGCGCACCCAAGATATTTCAAACTCCAATACCGACGAACAACAATAATTCGCCCAGAAACGAGAACACAACAACAAACCAGGCGACCAAATCACAACAACGCTAATAATTATAGCCAGAATAAACAATGTAAGAAACCTGCGGAAAACAGGGCACTGGGAAAGCGAGTGCTTTCGGACCTAAACAATGTACAAGATGCGGGAAAAATAGGGCATACTTTAATCGAGTGAGTTCAGAACTTGAATTCACATGTGGAAAGGCAAGACATGCGGCGAAAGAGTAGAGGAGGAAACAATCAAATCAAGGCCCACCAAGGAATAAAGCTAATGTGCAAGTTGGCACCGAACAAAATGTTTATCGAACAAGGAAAGCAAAGTAATAGTGAAGCAAGAAACTTCACATACTAAAAGACATGAGTCAAGTAATGATGAGAGCGAAACGAACCAGCCAAAACCAACGACAGCAAAATATCCACAGATGCAGAGAGTAGAAAAATAACGCGAAACCGAGAAGTAAAGTGACACGTCAAAGACATGTAACAAGATTGGCAATCATTGCAGATGGAGGAAGAAAAGGAAAACAAGAAAGGTTCCGACAGCGACAAGACAACCACCTAGGAATCACATGCTGAAATGAAAAAAGACGCTAAAGTAACAATACTGTTATAGATATCCAAAAAAAAGCGCCACAAACCAGTCCAAACCGAAACTGGAGTGGAGAAACAAAGGAATGAACCAGTCGAGCCCGAATCAATAGTTTAATCTCAACACCACAGACAAACGCAGAATAAAGAAGATATTTAAAGAAAGTCAAAAAGAGAGAATAACGGAGGGAAAAACGAAGAAAGATCAAGGGGAATAACGAGCCAAGAAGGAAAACGGACAGTGAAAAAGCGAGAAGCGAAACAAAAAACCATAAACCGACAATCCAACGAAGCAAAATCAGAATCCAGAACACAGAACACCAAAACAAGGGGATTGACGAAAAAAGTAAAACCATACAAAATTTTTGGATCAAATAATGCTGAGACACATCAATGATTCGGGTATCAAGAAGATGAGATTCCCAGTGACTAGTATTTACAGGGAGAAGCATTACGGATCTGAAAATGAAGGCAAAAACGCAAACAGATAATACGACACCAAGTGAAGTAAATGGATCTATGAGCGACCACCGTACCAACAGAGAGAGGAAACGGGAAGATAGACAAGTAATGCGAAAACATACCGAAACACTGATAAGAAGAATTTATCGACAACCTCGACGCAGTGTTCAAGAGATACCTGAAAAATATCCTACAACTTGAAGGGACGAGAGGAGATGTAATACCTGACAGGAAAAATGTACGAAATAAAAGAATATCTTGACAAAAGCAAAATAGAGGATATCACAAAATTGTCCAAAATAATATGCAAACACCCTGAGAGGATTTTGCAGAACGAGTAATGGATGAAACAACCAGATACTGAGTAAATATAGTCGAGTTGGATCAAGAAGAGAATGGGAAGGCTCCAAGAGAAAAACGACACCATACTATCATGGTAGTGGTAATTAAAACCCGATACACTTAGAGAACCTGCAGTATAATAGGCGCAGATAACACTACAGAGTGAATGTTAAAAAAGGAGAGGATCAAAGATAACCGAGCCGATTTTGGACGATGGGGCGGAAGACGCCAAAAAACGAAATTTCGAGATATAATATCGAAAAGAGATCTCCAAGGAGCAACCAAAAGAAGTACTCTGGAGAAATAGAGAAAATTAATAACCAGTCATAGACCAGTCATAAAAACTGGGTTATATTCTGAATAGCACAAAGCAGAGGATAAAAGGAATGTATAGAATGACATTCGAGAATAGGACGGTAACGTTAGAGAGCATACAGAATTAAAAGGTCATAAGACTTAATCAACGCCGTTATGGAACTACTGAGCTAAAAATGATGAATACGAGAAAGTAAACGTGATTATGTAAACCTACCAAGATAAGAAGCAGAGATAATGAAAATAAACAATAAATCCGAGTAGATGAACTAATCAAAAAATGTAAATCGAAACGGTAGTATGAACAAAGCGAAAGCCCAGAGTAACGATGGGATGAATTGACGACGAGTAGGAAATACCTACAACATTATTTACGTGAGGAAGATGAAACATATTGTAACGAGCTTGGAAATCTGGGTGACGACACAAGAAAGAGGAGTGATCCATGAGGAAGCCCGAGGGGATTAGATATGTCTTGGAGTAAAATGGACAAACTAGAAGGAAAATGGACCAAAAATCCAAGAAAATTATAAGAAATCTATCGGAAATGGGTAAAAGACTTATAACATCTGAAAGAAACCGGAAAATAGATACTAGCGAATGTAAAGCGAACACGTGAACAAGGAGGGAACGAAAAGAGAATAAAATGGAAATGAAAAGAAGGGAAATGTTGAGAGAGGACGCAACCAGAACAAGATGAAATCTGAATCCAAGAAAGAACCACCAACCGATATGAAAGGAAAAGCAAAATAGAAAACGAACATCAGACAATCGAATCAGAACCTATAAAAATAAACGTAAGGAAAAGGCAAAGGTCCAAGCCCGGTAGACTATGACGAAACAGACAATCAAAAGATGAAAGATAACTACCAGATATTAGCAAATACTGGCGAAAAGCGCCAGAAGTCAGAAGACGACAATCGAAACCCACGCAAATATATAATAGATAACATGAAAAAGAGAACATCTAAAAAGCTGTAAATAGAAATTGAGGATAGCAGACGAAAAAATGAATGGTACCCCTGAAAGTATTCGACCAAGTAATCCGAAAATGGAGAAATCAAGATGGGCGCAAAGACTCAAGGAAAAAAGTTACAAAATTGAAGAAAATACATTACCCTACGGACATCCGAGGAACCTGGAAGTGACAGTCCAGCCGGCAAAGATAAAGAATAAAAAAGAAACTAGCTACAAACTCCGTCTTACAATGCCACTGGACGATCATAAGACAATACTCTGGACAATCGGAGTGACACAAGGAAATGGGACGAAATAAATCCGCTAACAATAGAGAAACGCGGAATAGCCATTAAAACAGAAAAGAATAAAAGAAAAACAATAAAACAAGTATGAGTACACCCAGTATCGGAAAAATAAAAACGAATCGCCAAAGCCATACAAGGAGACGAAGTATTGGATCAGACAACAGTACAGATGAAGAAGATGACCTAGTCAACACTAATAATAAGTCATGCAATAGAAATACCGAAACGGCGAGACGAACAACCATCACGAGTAAAACAAGCAAAACAACGGACTGGCAGGCAGCAAGAAATCGAAGAAAGTAACCATCGAAACCGACCATAGAAGATAAAGAATAAACACGCCAAGAAAAAATGTTAATACAGAATGCAGGACAGCGAGAGGATGAATAATCCAACTTGATTCAAGAGGGACGAATGCTAAGCAACAGCAAAGAGGAAACCAAAAGACAAACATACCAAACGTAAAAAAGGAACGAAAAGACAAAAGAAACGGTACAGAGATGAGAAACGTCCAGAGCCGAACAAAAACCACAGCAGAAGAGACAAAGAAAGAAAAACTAGAAGATCAAGAAAACAACAAACAGTGGATGACGAGATAGGCAATTAGAAAAGTAGCATACGAAATGAAGAACGCTCACCTGAAGAAGAAAAGAGGAGTAAGAAGGATCCGCGTATACTGCAGCAGCTAATAGTAGCAACAAGTAACCACTCAGAAGATGTGGCAAAAGAAATCGAGCTAGTGAAGAAAGCCAAACAACTATGGGTACCGATTCGAGTAATATCCGAAATTAATCAAAGAGAAAACAAAAAACCATGAAATAGAGTGGGAAGAGCCAAACAAATAGTTAATAATCAAGTTATTACAAATACCGAAAATGACGAAAGCGGGATTAGTGCATGCATACTTAATGAACAACTTAATGACTCTGCAAACAAGCAAAATACCAAACATAAACAGTTTATGACTTAAGTGGAACTTACAGCAATGATAGAGAACAAGAAATCGAACCGTACATCCTACAGAACGGGGATGAAGCAGTTCATAAACAAGCCAAGAAAAAACGAGCAAATCCAAACCAATGCCACATCAGATTGAAAACGTATTAAATGAGTTCGAACACGAATTACCGAGTGAAAGACACACAAGAAAAATTCGAGTTACATTTCGCTTAGATGACAATGATGTGGGTTAATGTGTATAAATACGACAAACGGATTTTAATATATGACTGTGATCAGGCAGTCCGGCGATAAAATATGCCCTAAGAGGATTATTGAAGAATGTAAATGGCGATACCAAACAACTTGAACCACAATCGAAAGAGCAGTAACATACCATATATTATCAAAGAATCAGAATTTCACTCAGAGCAAAGGCAAAGAATGGTCAATAACGGCGGGAAACAACCTTGCATACCCATTTGGATCACAACTCGCACGTTTCATAAGAAATCCAGGAACGAAAAGAGAAATATTGCAAGTACGGGAAAACAATGTAAAGATTTGTTCAATGGAGAGAAATGAAACTAAAAGAGGGGTTATATTAAAAGGAAGAAGCGGAACCATACGAGACAGGACATATTCGTTGCAGGAACAATCAATTAGCATCCGTAGACGTCAGGAGGAATATACGAATAAAGGAGAATTAGTACGGGAGTGGTGAAATCGAACATATACGGTGAGTTAAAAGAAACGAACTCAAAATTCGATGGACAACTCAAATAATGAATCAAACGCAAATGTTCAAGCAACAGAATCATATGTAAATACGGTGCTCAAAGATAATTATATCAGACAAATGTCATAAAGAGAATGCTTCTGAAAAGTGCAATGTTCGACAAGAAGCAGGAGAAGTGTCGAGAAGATGCAGAAGGAACTACAATAAAACGACGTAAATAAATAATTCTGAAGGAAGGGCGATCAAAGCCAGAGAACAGATCACATCCGTTGAGAACGAAATTAACACCCCAGCACTGAAACAAAGAAAATCGAAAAGGGAAGCGATTTAATAAAGAAAGTAAGTTCAGATAGTGCGGAAAGATGGTATAATGGCCACAAATAGATCGCAGGACTATAGCCAGCCAGACAAATGTTAGACGAAGGAAAGTCCGTTTGCAGAAAAGACGAAGAGTTAAACTAATCTGTATATGAAGTTAACAAGCATGGTCCTTATACACAAAGAAACAGAAATCGGCTGCGGAGAAAGGTGTACGCACGATCTAATACGGAACCACGATGCCAACTAAACAAAGAAATCTGAAGACAAAATTAGCGGTAAGCAATAAACAATCCAATAGTGCATATGCACATTAATACCGTTACCAAAGAAGGTCATGTTCGGGAGAATAGCAGAGAAATGTATGTATAAATCAAAAGTGAGAAAACATTGCGATGGTACCAGAAAAATCAACACAGCCACCAGGAAAATTACCATAGTTTGAAAGTGGCAATCCAAGAAAGCAAATCAGATATGTTCAACATGACAAGAATGATGAATCCCGACATGTCATTAAAGCCAAATTACTAAAAATTGCAAGCAAAGCTATAGGACCTATTATCCAAGCAATACCACAGAGGAAATGATAACTGTCCCAACTAGAAACCCTCGCAGAACCAAGAAAGTCTTGGAATTAACGGAAATTAACAACAGAAGCAAGGAATTTCGACCATTGGTACGTGTAAACAGTGGTATAACTACACAAGAGAGTCTAGAAAGCGGCAAGACAAAACCTTTTATCCCGCAAGAGAGAATCCGTACAACAATATCGTAACAATAAACAGGCGGTGTGAACTACGAACAAAAAGCCAGACACGAATTACTATTGGGTCACCGTAGATACATTTCCAAATAGCAACAACCTTCCATGAATGAAGCAATGTGGGTGAAAGATTCCTGTATCGACCAAATGATCGGCTGGAATTTGGTATTCATAACTGATAATCAGATTGTTAAGAGTAAACTGAAACGCCAAATTTGGCCTGTTTGATATGGTAATAAAAAGAAAAAAAGGAGTAAATTGAAATTAGTATTGAGTGTACATTTCTACAAAAACAATGGTATAGCATGTCATTCAAAAGATAGTCCAAAAAAAAGATTAATGCGAATACTGACCAAAGATAAAAGGAAACCGAAGAAGAAATGGCAAACGATTGAGAAAGCATTGTACGACGAAAAGAGCAAGAGAAGCACTCAGAAAAGTAAAAAAGTATGTGGAAAGAGTCAAAGAAATAGGAAAAATAACAGCGATAGTGACAACCATGAATGAAGATAATAATGATAAATGGAAACGCGCTCACCAATGAATCAAAGCACCTAAAATACTGGGACAGTGGAAAAACCAATGCTGGGATACCAGAACCAATGGCAATTGCGATACAGGAACGCAGAAAACCAAATCACGAACCCAAAGCAATGACAAGGGGAGGAAATATACCTCAGGCAAATGTATACCCAACGTTATAATAATCCCAACTTGAAGTAAACAAATCCTGTATCCTCAAAAACGAACTCGAAGTGTAGACCAGGGACGTCGATGTGAGAACAATAGCATCCATAGCCATACAGCCAGCAGGACCACGGCTAACAAAACGTGAATCGATAAACGAAAAAGAGACAAAATCAATGATAGATACTGGAGCAAATACTCAGCAATATATATGAAGGCGAAATAAACCCGGACATCTTGAGGAATTGACAACCGAGTGCCATCGGAGCATGCAGTAAAGAAACCGTCAACGTAAGGGAGGGGAACAACGTTGAAAATATCAAGATAACGAAATAGATACGTATTGGCAGTGAACCTTCAATAAGTGTACCAGGTATACAGGAACGATTTAATGCCAGATCTACCCATAGAGATTGTTATCGATTTAGAACATGTTCTGAAAGGATAAAACGGAAAAAACTGTACAATAATGCCAATTGTGAAGATGTTCGTAGAAGAATAGTGGCTGCCAGCCAAAATCCATGATATGTTCTATTAGAATAGATGGAGATGTTACTGGTGAATATGAATCGAACCGAGTAAAAAATTCGAAAAACGACGAGAGTTACCATAGCATAGAGAATCGTAGAGATAACGAAAACGGTGAATTACCAATCAAATCACAAATTTGACAGAAGATAAAATCACAATACGAAAATGATAAAGTGGAAAATTAACCCAATGAGGATATGAACTACCAAAAACACGAAGAAGGTGACAGGCCGAAGCATTGGACAACTAGACAGTACGTATTGAACGAAAATGAAAACACGCAATTGCAAACAATTACTAATGGAAAATATCAGGATATATCGCAGTACAGATATAGATTAGGGACATCGTGATGTAACCCTACAGTGCAATACCCGCTACAAATATGAAACACCAAGCGCATTACGACCAATACAAGTAGCAGAAAGCCAGAAAAACGGTGGCAGAAAAAGAAGTACAAAAAATGCTCGAGCAAAAGATAGAACCAAGCTGTTCACCTTGGCAAATTTCCAGTCGTCATGTGAAAAAGAAAGACGATCACGAAGACTGCATAACTACAGAAAGCGAACTGCTGTAACAAAACGAGATACAACCCAGTACCGACACAAGCTACGAACCGTCAAGAGCAGCATACTTCACGTCCACCTCGATTTGAAGTGGATATTGGCATAAATCAAAACAGTTAAGAGAAGACAAAGAGAAAACAGCCTTCACCACGGTAGAAGATCTATATCAATCCGATAAAATGCCATCGGCATTAACAAAACGCGCCAGCACTTTTCAGTAGATGCAATGAATTCGTAGGCACGGGGATATAATACAGTGCATGGTGTACCATTCGATGACTTACAATGATATTCAAGCAACATTGAACAACGATTTGAGGACATCAAAAAGAGTATTAATCCGATTAAAGACATATGGAAATTAAAATTGAACCACAAACAAGATGCGATTGGCAAAAAAGAAAAAGTGACGTTTTGGACATATAGTAACAGCAAAGGGAAAGAACCGCATACCAAGAAACATCGAGAAAGTCAAAAAATGTCCAGAACCCGAAAGACAGTTACCAACAAATACAAGAATCCTGGATATGCGGATATTCACCGGAAATGTCACCAAAAACTACGCTGGAGTGCAAAGCCATACAGGAATTAGCAAAAGAAAGATAATCATTATAGGACGAGAACAACAACGTCGCTTTTGAGTCACTAAGAGATAAACTATCGAAGCACCAATCGGTACCCTGACTTCAAAAAACGTCCTATTTAGCAACAGAAACGCAAGTGGTTACGCCGCAGGCGCAATAACTAGGTAACTAGACGATGAAGGAAGGAACGAAATCGGTTATATATGTAAACTTCAAAAAACATGAGAAAAATTACTCAGTCCACTGAACGAAAGCCTGCAATGCATTCAAGCATGCAAACGATTTTAAATACCGCCTGCTATGGACGATGAGATGCTGTAAACGACGAGATCACCAACCGCTATGTGGGTTGGACAAACACAAGAAGCTCCAGCAACTTAGAGATGGCGATGCAACACAGAAGTACTCCCCGTCATAAAATGCAAGAGCAGAAAGCAAATGCAAGATGCAATGTATGTCCAGATCACTTTCCGGATGATGGACGAGGAAGTGAGACGGATATGTGCAATAATCGCCGAAGACATTGACTTCTCACAATTGATGAAGGATCAACAAGAGGACCCAGAACTAAAATTGATAATGGAATATGTCAGAACCGGCAAACCAGAAGTATACGAAAGCGATTTACAACTAAAGGAACATATGGACAAACACCGACATCGATATCTGATAGAAAAGAGATGGTTACTAATAGCAGATGGTGAACAACGACTGATGGTTATACCAGAAAATAGACGCAAAGATCTGTTAATACAATATCACGACGGTAAATTGTGAGTCATATGTCAGCAAAAAAGACGCTCGCCAGAATGAAACAAAAATATTTTGGCCAAATATGTCGGAATCAGTAAAAGATTGGATAAAGAATTGCTAACTTGTGCAACAAGAAGAAATACGGTTCAAAATGGAAAACCCCATTAAAACCAATGCCAGTACCGGCAGAACCCATGACAATGATATCAATGGACGTAGTAGGACCATTGCCGGAAACGTTGAACGGGAATGTATACATCCTAGTGGTCACAGACTACCTAACCAAATTTCCAGAAGCATTTGCAATGAAGGATCAAAAAGCCAAAACGATTGCACAAAAATTAGTAGAAGAAATATGTTGCAGATACGGGACTCCCAAGCAGATACTAACAGATCAAGGGACAAACTTCATGAGCGAAATAATGAAGGAAGTAACAAACTATTTCAAGATAGCCAAATTACGAACGTCACCGTATCATCCACAGTGTAATGGATTAACCGAAAGATTCAACGGGACGTTGATACAAATGCTATCAAATTATGTAGACCGGTACCAGAAAGACTGGGACGAATACATCAACCTGTGTTTAATGGCATATAGAATGTCGATCCACGCAGCAACGAAAATGAGCCCATTCAAACTAATGTATGGTAGAGAATGTAACATGCCGATGGATTTAGAATATCAGCCACCAATTTCACAATATATGGAGGAAGATGATTACGTCACGAAATTTAAAGAAAGAATGCAAGAAATCTGGAAAACGGCAGGGTTAAATATCAAATTCAACCAAGAAAGTTACAAGGATCTACACGATCAGAAAAGAAATGTAAAGCCACACACCTTCTGTATTGGAGATTGGGTAATTATCGAAACACCCGAACTAATACCTGGAACAACAAAGAAATTACAACGAAATGGAAAAGGGCCATACGAAATAGTATACGCAAGCGAGACCAATGTCAGAGTCAAATTAGTAAACAGCCCATTTACAAGACCAATATACGTAAACGTAGCCAGATGTAAAGCCATACCAAAAACAATAACATCCCAACCAGAGGAAAGACGTATAATAACGCGTTCACAGACAGCAAGAATCTGTATGATGAGATGTACGAATCAAAATTTCAATCGCATAGATGCAGATGAATATGATGAAGACGAATATCAAGAATACGACGATGACGAATGGGAAGATCACCATTCTGGGAAATTAGAACCCGAAACGGCAGAAACATCGTTAAAGAGGCCAAAGCATTATTACCAGAATGGACACGAGATAAAAGGGACATTGAAATTTTAGGAGGACTAATGAGAATAATCGATAATTACAAACGGGATGAATCAAATATCGAACATATAACGACAATCATGACAAAATGGCCAATCTTATTCACCATGGGGGACAAAGAGAATAACACCCCATTACATACGATCATCGACACCAATAACTATGAAAGAACTCAAGAAATCATCAACGTTTGGAAACGAATAGGAAAATCAATCGACGTAAAAAACGAAAGTGGAGAAACCCCACTAATGATAGCAGCAAGGAAAGACACTCCAACGTGGATAATCAAAGAACTGCTAGAAGCGGGAGCAGATATAACAATCGATAAAAAAGGAGCCACAGCACTGAATTATGTAATACTGACAAACATACCAAAGAATTTGGAATTAATGTTGGGATATGTCACCAGAGGAAACATCGATAAGCTAGAAGATCTACACGAACTACTTCGAATTGCACTGGAATGCGATAGACAGGAGATGGCAATAAGATTAATCGAATGGAGACGACCCGACAACGGAAAATGGGCAATAAGTACCAATCAAACTTACGAGCAAGGAGAAAACGACTTAATAAAGATAGCGTTATTTCAATACAATACTCTGGAAGCAGCATACGAATTAATCAAAAGAGGAGATCTGTTGTTAACTAACTTTAGCGGGACCGAACAACAAGTAATGAGAGAGAAACAGCAATTGTTTAAACTAATAAGAGAATTTCGACATAAAGAGCATTATAAAGCATGGGAACTACACCAGTGTTCCAACCTAATGGGTCAATTCAGCTATATTCAACGGGTCTACCAGAAAATCATATATAATCTGCGAGCTAATCGAAATATCCGACAAACGTTAGCAAGCGAGAAGGTAAAACGAGAAGTTTTCGAACAAGTACGGCAAACACAAAGAAACCAATTGAATGAGATGGTACGCACAGCAAGACAAATAATGCCCGCAAGATTCGGATCGCAAAATAGAGCGCAAATACTTACCAGATTGGGAATAATAGTACAATCCTACGCAATCGGGGACGGAGATGACCCAGATACGGAACTAATAATGCGAAAGTTACCAAGAGCCTTTACCTTGACAATGCCGTCGGGAATGATACCGTTGCATACAGCCATACACCAACAACAGGATAGACGTAGCTTGAAAATCATAAAATTACTGGAGAAATGCGGAGAAAAATCAAATAAAAGAGGAAAAAACGGCAAAACAGCCTTAATGTACGCTGCGTTATCAGGAATACAAACTTCAGTAATACAAGAACTAATAAGAACCGGATCGGAATTAACAGAAAGATCAGACGATTGGAGTAGCATACTCGACCTAGCAACAGGTGAACCAAACATGTTGATGATAAAATTCATAACAGTAAATGCAACAAGAAGAGACATAGAGGAGCTATGTGCAGACACCCGACAGCTATCATGGAGAACAATCTATCGAAATAAAGAAGCGATAAAAATCCTATTAAACTGGAAAATACCGAAAACCGAGGAGTATGCAATAGACATAAATGAAAGATATGAAGAAGGAGAAAATGCATTACTCAAGAAACTGATAATAAAGGAAGGAAACCCGAAAATAATTATGATGGTGCTGGAACGGCAAGAAATTAGATTCACCGACAACTTTAAAGAACCAAAAAGAATTGGAAACGGAAAAACAGAGCTAATGGACCTCGTAAAAAATTGGCAAGCCGATAAAACAATGGTACAAGAAGGTAGAAAATCGCTGGAGGAATTAATCAAAGCAAGAGATAAAGCAATAACGACATACAAAGCACTGATAAGGAAAATCAATGTCGAGGACGACATTTGTGTGAACACCGGGGAAGACAAGACAGACAAGGATGACGAAGACAAGGATCAAAATGACCAAAACAAGAAAAAGAATCAAGAAACAAAAAGAGAAAACGAGGAACGAAATAACAACAGGGTTAACAACAACAAAAACAACAAAAATAATAAAAACGAAAACAAAAACTCAAATTATGGAAAACGAACCGTATGTCTACCAGAAACAGAACTAAATTGGAAAAATAATATCCTAGCAATATCTATCGTCCTAACAACGTGGAAATTAACAGTAGCCCAATATCGACTAAGCGATAACCGAAGAGACAGAGAGGATATAATAATGAACATCAACTATCTAAAGATAACAAACATCAATGGGCAAGCAATAAACCAAGTATGCATAACAAGAATCGAACGTAACTGGATAGGAAATAAAATATGCGAAAAGGAAATAACAAATCTAGGAGACCCTATATATATAAAAGGAATAAAAGCCCTACGAAGATATCGAATATGCATCTACAGAGACAAGAAACGCACAAGATGCGTAATGAGAAAATCACTAGGGAATTCAACGAGCAAAAGTACGCAGCCAACGACAAAAAGAAAAATGAGCATAACAAAGGAAACAGTGATAAAACAAGAAACGATGGTAACCGAATACAACAAAAAACAAATGAAACCTTCGGAATGGGAAACAAGTAAAATCAGAACCACCAATGACAACATCGAATTGCTAAAAATATATACCCACCAAGTGAACAAAATATGTATAGCAGAAATCGGTGAGGACGGTAAAGGAACAGGACAATGTCAAGGAATCGCAATAAATCCAGGAGATCAACTATTATTACGAGGATTGAAACCGCAAACTAACTACAGAATCTGCATATTCAGACCAAGAATAAAACACCCAAAATGTACGACGAAAAAGATAGAACCAATAATGAGGAAGACCACAAACAAATGGGCAGTCGGACATGTAACGACAGTAATTGACTTTGACCAACAAGGAATCATCACCGGAGGAAGAAAATTGATAGTCACAAAAAATTTGCAGGTACTACTGAAACGACTATGCCTGAAAGAGATGACAAGCGAGAAAAACGAGAGGTTACAATGTCAATTCCACGAACTTAAAATAGACCATCGAAAGGAGACAAATCACCTAACTGCAAAAACAAGATATTCAGTATGCGTATGGAGAAAACTAAACGTACCGAAGTGCCCCCAACAAGATGAAATCAAAAATAAAACCCATGGAACTACCACGATGACGTACAAAGAGGAGGAAAAAGACACCACAAAAAGAGAAAACGAAACCAAGGATAAAGAAGAAGAAAGATACATCTCAGAAGAGCAGATGGAAAAGATACTAGAAGTGATAAAGAAAAACCAAAAGTCAAAAAAGGCACAACAAAGAATCGAAAAGACAACGACAAACGACACGAAAGGAACAAGAAACCTACCATACCTTATACAAACCATTTGGATCATGAGTGGAGTGATAAGTGCAGCCGCAATAGTCGTAGCGTTATGGATACTCAAAACCATCGGAAAACAAAAACAACCAAAACAAATAAACCAGCCAAGAATAGAGCAATGTAACTATGAATTACAATTACAAGAACGAACGTGGATGACAAAAATAGAAACCAGCGAACAAAGAAACAACTTGAGAAAACAAAAGCGGTGGGAGGAGGTGTTCCAACAGGTGGAAACTCCTCATAAACTTCAACGTGTATAGATAACGGGCATATGAGTGTATATAAATGTATAAAATATATGTATATTAGTATTACAACTGCGCTATGTATAATATATAACCCTATATTTTTTTTAACATTTAAAATTAGATGAGGAAAGAAATGACAAGTGTAACCATTAAGGAAATGAATCAACACTACAACGAGAATACGAATGAAGGAGCGATAACGGAGATGTGGAAACAACAAAGTAATACGTTGACAAACATAGTGAATACGTTACAAGAGCAGTGGGCAGAAAGCCAAGTAGCCTTAAGAGAAGCTCTAAATGCCAATTTCTACCACCTTACGAACATGGAAGAACAACAGAGGAAAATCAACAGTATGGAGAGAGAAATGGAAATATTAAAAACACAGAATCAGTGGCAAAGAAATGAATTAGAACGATTAACGCAAATAACAGAAGACGAGCAACCTGAAGAATGGACTGAATGGTTACTAAATCACGAAGGAGAAAGACCGGAACCAGACTCATCTAGTAGTGTAGAATAAAAAAGAAGACGAAAGAGTGTAGATACGTGAAAAGTATAAATGTATAAAGTAGAAAGAAAATACAAAAACAAAAATAAAAAAATCAATGTATAAAGTAGTATAGAAAACAAAAAAAAAAAAAAAAAAAAAAACACCAAAAAATACGTAAAAACTCTATGTATAACAGTAAGAAGAAAACAAAAAACTAAATGTATATATTGTAGAAAATGAATCGAGAATCAACGACAACAGAAATAAACGAGATCATCGAAATCACCCGAAAACAACCACAGATAAAAATAGAAGCCAGACTTCGATGCGGTTTGTGCACAGAGTTATTAAAAGAACCACGACAGACGGAATGTGGATGTAGATTATGTACAGAATGTATAATCGGTCTAACATTAAACGGACCAAAACCATGCCCAGATTGCGGAGAAATAGAGATAGAATCCTTAAAAGAAACACGCGAAGATCGAGCAACCACAAAAGAGATACTCACAATGAAAATAAACTGTCCAAATCCACCCTGTGAGTGGAAAGGGAAAATCAAGGACGCAAG
Source organism: Schmidtea mediterranea (assembly GCA_022537955.1). Lineage (NCBI taxonomy): Eukaryota > Metazoa > Platyhelminthes > Tricladida > Dugesiidae > Schmidtea > Schmidtea mediterranea. The sequence continues at coordinate 32,193,512 of CM039680.1, read as the reverse complement.
CGACCATATAGATGAATGTGAGTATAAAAGGGAGCCGTGCAAACAATGCAAACAACTAATGAACAAAGGCGAAGAAAGACACCACGACGAAACGTGCAGAGAAAAGAGAATAAAATGCGAGCACTGCAACAGAACCGAAACGCGGATAAAAATACAAACTGAACATACAAATGTAAAAGACGAAAAAGTTTGCAAATATTTCAGAGGAATATGTCCAAATCAATGTGAAGTAGAAAAAAGAGGTAGAACTCAAAGAACATTGGAAAAAATGCAGCAAAAGAAAAGTAGAATGTCCTTTAAAGAAATGGGGGTGCGAAGAAAAGACCCTGAACGGAGAGATGTCCCAACACCTACAAATAAAAAGCGAGGAACACACAAAAATCTGGATGACAGCCATAAGCGATAACAAGCAGAAAATCGACGAGATAGAAATCGAAGTTGAATCCCACAAAATCTTAATGACTGAGATCTTTGACACCAGAGAAGCGTTCGAACTAGCAAGACAAAAAACGACAGAGACCATACAAGTTATGGAGAAAATAATGAAAGAGATGAAGGAACAGTACGAGAAAATGACGAAATTGATTCCTACCGCGGGAGAATTGCCAGTAACACCATACATATGGAAAATTACGGACTTCACCGAAAAATGGCATAAAGCAAGAAACGGAACGCAGGTATCCATAACGAGCCCACCGTTCTATTCATGGAAAAATGGATACAAAATGAAATTGAGAGTATATCTAGATGGAGACGGTGTGGGAAAGGGTACACACATATCCATATTTTTCGCACTGGCTAAAGGAGAATTTGACGAGCTACTACTATGGCCATTTAGCAATAAAACGACGCTAGCAATACTATGCGCAAACGATATATTAGCAGAAACATACAAGCCTGCAGGAGGGTCATGCCATAGTAGACCAACAACAAACGAAGGAACCGCTACTGGAGCACCAAGAATGGCCACACAAGAAGTTATGTGGAGCCACGTAAAGGAAGATACGTTATTTGTAAAGATATCAGTAGAAAGAACGGGGATATGGAAAACGGATTGAGTGTGTTGATCAGTGTAAAGTGTAAATAAGTATAAATATCCATATATGTATATAATGTAAAGGTAGAACCCATAAAACATTAAAATAACTTTGCGTAAAATTAAAAAAGACAATAACCACCGCGAACTACAGAAGTTAATCGTAATTTGTAATTATAGAAAAAATGAATATCAAAGAAATGAACATTGAAGTGAGAACCGACCTTCCAGTCATGAGGATGATGCAAATAATGAACGACAAGACGAGTAAAGCGATACTAATAAAGAACGAGGAGATGGAAGCAATAAATAGAATAAAAGTCGAAACAAGAAAGTGCGAAATGATGTGGCAACAAACGCAAGACGGACGAGAAGACCAAGAAGGCTTAAACGTAAAGCAAACTAACAACATAATGTGTCGTATAAAGGAAATATACGAGGAAGGAATAGAGCAATTTGAAAAACTGGTGAATAAAAAACTAGAACAAAGTATCCAAGAAGAAAGGCGAAGCTACGTACTACAACAAACGGTAACAATCCAAAAAGCCGAAACCGAGAAATTACGAGAAAAAGCAGAATGGTGGGAAAAGAAAACCCACGAAAAGGAAGAGCAATTAATCCAACTAAAGGAAGTATGCGAAAGTAGCCAGGAACAAAATTGGAAAACGAGCTATGGGAAAGTAATGCTAGAATTGTTGAACCAAAGCAATAACCAATTGGAAAATGAAGTTCAAAAGTTGAGCAACAGAGTAGCAAAAGAAGCATGGGAAGGCGCGAAAAGACAAACCGCATACCATAGCGAAGTCATAGATGCCGCATATGCGAGATGCCTAACGGAGAGGGAAAGACAAAAGGTACGAAAACTCCAAACCCAAGTGGAGGAACAAGAGTCAGAGATAACTCACGAAAAAATGATGGTGGAATTGCTAAACAAAAAGGTGGAAGAACTACAAGACAAGTTGGAGGAGGCAAAGATAGACTACTTTGGAGAAGTAATAGACGCGGCCTACCAACGAAGTCTAACAGACAAAGCAATCCGAAAAAGGAGAGAATTCCACGCCAGATGTGAGGAGCAAAAGATGAAAATGACCTTCGGAAGAGTTATGTTGGAGTTAAATAGCCAAAAGAATGGTTGGCTAGAAGAGGATATTGAGGAATTGAACCAAAGATTGTTGAGAAAGACGGGAGAATTGGAGAAAATGCGCGCGAAATATCTTTGCCAAGGGGCAAAATCCGCATATTACCAATGTCGAGTCGAGAGTGCTGGAAAACGAAACGAGGAACTCCAAGCTCAAATTGAACAAGTAGGCAGAGTGCAAATAAGAGTTCGAGAAGAACTAGAACGCACTAAGAAAGAACAAGTCCTACAAATAACCGAATGGTCAAATGCGATGGACAGAGACGAGAAAATGATAAAGGGACTTAAGAAACAGGCGAAAACCTGGAAACAAAAATATCAAGTAGTAGCACAAGAATTAAAGGAGCTACCACAGAAATGGACACCTCTTGACGATTGGAAAATGTGGGAGCAGATAGAGGAGCAAAGGGAGGAAATCCGAGATCTGCAAGCAAAATTAAACCTTCAAGAAAGGAGGGAAGAGAACCTCAGAAAATTCACCACCGTGAAAGTCAACCAATTAACAAAAACACAAAACATGGTGAGGAAGATAACCGAAGACAAGGAACAAAGCGACTTACAAATCGAAATAGAGAGGCAGAGGTTAAATTACGCTGAACGAGATGTAAATGGGTATAAAGTTATGTGCGAACAAAGGGATCTCGCACTACATCGCCAGAAAGCATTACGCAATAGCGAAAAAGAAGCCTTCGAAGGAAAAGTAAAAGAGATGGAAACGGAAATTGAGAGATTAAAAATCCGAGAAAATACGACAATGCTGGAAGCAGAGGTGGAAGACCTAATGGATGAAATCAACCAATTGTCATATTTATTGGATGAGGAACTGTGTACCTCAAGAACGTTACAAGCGAGAATCAACGAGTTTATGAATACACCTCAAATGGTATGGTTACCATTAATTCCTATGCCACAACCTCAGATCACACCAAGTAACGAAGGGTGTGGAGGAATTCAAGAAACGTATGTATAGAGAAAAGGAACGGGTGTAGCATGTAAATAAAAATTGTGAATAAAAAGTGTAGGTAAAAAACTAGTAATATATAAACAGAAAATTTAGAAAACCAAAAAACCCATAAAAAGATAAAACAAACAAAAAACCCATAAAAAAAAAAAAAAAAAAAAAAAAATCAAAAATAACAAAAATAACAAAAAAATGATGTATATAAAATTGTAGAAAATGAGCGAAAAAATGAACGAAACAACGATGGAGGTAGATACCAGCGAGACCACCAATAAGAAAGATGTATATAAACCAATAAAAATTGAGGTGGAAAACAAGGATCAAATACCCAGAGAATGTAAAATCGAAGAGTCGACAGAAAATGAAAATAAAGAGCAAGAGGAGATGATAGAAAATATGAGAATAGCAATAGAACAACAACGTCAGGAGATAGACCGTATCACAAATCAATGGTTTCAGTCGAGAAACCTGATAAAAACACTGAAAAGGGAATTTCAAGTATCAGATATAAAACGACGAGAATTAAAGGAGGAAAATAGATCCTTAAACCAAAAACTAAAACTGAATCGGGAATGGGAACAAAAAGTAGAGGAACTGAAAAGCGAACTATCAAATAAATGGGCAAACCATGTACTGGAGGATTATTGGAAAAAAGAAGCCCAAAGAATCAAAAAGAAATACGATAAAATGAAAAGACTAAACCGAGCATATAAAAAACTCGAAACGTACGCAGAAAAACAATATCAAAAATTACAATATCACGAACAACAGATACAAGCGTTAGGAGACATTAACGAGAAACAGAAAGATGTAATTGAAAATAGAGATAAAATTATTGCGATAATTCCCGAAATAAGAAGTCGTCTCCTGAGAGCCGAAACATTGTTAATAGGCATGCCTGAAATCGACGATAAAAATTAAAGCGAAAACTCCTATTGTAAATAAAAAATGTAGAAAAACACTAATCGAATGAATAAATGTATAGAAAGATGATGCAATGGCTCAGAATCATATCCCTAATAACCATTCCTCTTGTCATCAATTCAATCTTACACCCAAAGATAACCTCATTGAGAGACAATCGAAGACAAATGCGTGACCAAACAGAAGCCCTCAGAAGAATAAAAATAATGAAGATTGAACTCAGGCTAACCCGAAATCAAAACCTCATGAAACCCTCTTGCAAAGATATCAATACCCAACTGCTACAACAAATAATCCAATTGAGTCATCTCGAAGAACTCTTATCAATAACAACTTCTCCTCCACCCCACCGAACTTCAGAAAACCCGAAACCAAACAACTTCGAAATATCCCTAATAAGCCTGGCAGTCGTCGAGACCAGCGCCATCCTAATAATCTTATCTATCATCCTAATCATGAAAATTTATCGAAAATCAAAAAGACGAAGAAAGCACCAAGCAAGACAAAACCCAAACCAAACCATCAGGTTTACAAAAATTCAAACAATAAATCCCCATTACTACAACCTACCAGAAACCAACTCCCTCAATCAAAAAGAAATAACCAAAAATCTACCAATACAAGCAAATCAAGATGACATTCGTGATCCGAGCCAGTAACAGTGATTATAGAACTGTATATATATATATATGTATGTGAATAACTGATAATAACAATGTTGAAAACAATCATTCGAAAAAACTGCATGATATAAATAAAACCAATCACCTTATGTGATTTCTTTCCTTAACTTGTAAATTGACCTTACTCTGTCATATTAATGTATAAAAGAAATATTTTTTTTGTGTGTGTTATAAGTATATGAATGTGTCGGCCAAATAGATAATAATTTGGACCGAGAAATTGCGGGGCGCAATTTAAACGGCCCCGGGAGTGGTTTGTTGGGCTATAAGCCATCACTAAAACAAAACAACCATGAAAAAGTCATGTCGAAAAATTATGAAAATGGCTATTGGTAACTCAAGCACGCACCGCAAACAGAAATTAAAAATATAATAAAAACATTAATTAAAACAAAATAAAAAATAACATAATTAATTAAAACAAATAATTAATAAATTTTGCACGAAAAATACATAGAAAAATAAAGTAAAAATACAAAACCGCCAAAACCTTGCAAAATAAGGTGTAGAAAATACATAGGCGGAGGAGGCGACCAGAATAAGAATCAGCAAAAAATAAAAATGCAAATTTAATAAAATTAATATTAAAAAATTAAGAAAAATAAATAACAAAAGAGAAAAATATAAAATTAAATAAAAGCCATCAAAAAACCCGAAAAAATAGCCAAAAAAGATTCGAAATTAGCTGATTGGTCGCACACACGCACGAAAACAGTATAAATACAATAGCCATTGTCATAATATTTAACCTTAAAAACCTTAACAATATTTTTTGAAATTGAAAATTTTGAATTCGAACTTTGGTAAGATTGTATTTTCATTTAATAAATTTTTGAAATGTTTATAGTTTTAAGTTTTTAATCTTTAATTATGGATGGTCGAGGTACTTTTAGTATCGACGACAGGTCCCCCTAATTTAATATGATTTTATGTTGTAATTTGTGGAAGATGGCTTGGCAGGATTCAATTCCCTCAGTTAATTTTGAGGGATGTTGATGTGCTGCCTTGTCGTCAACCACCCTTCGGTGTCTGCCGGTATGGTCAGGTCTCGTCACACTGATCGCAGAGTAGGACGCCGTCGTACTTCACCGTGGCGGCCATTGCAATGTTGGTCGGAGCGGTAGGGATTAAAATGCGGGAATATCGACATAGTTAGGGGGAAAAACATTCAAATGGATGTTTAGGTAGGGATGAAATTTTTGTTTAAAACCTGTCGAATTGTTATATGAAAAGGGACGACTAGGGTTAAGTCAGTAGAAACAAATGAACGGATTAGAAAAATTGAATGTTTTCTTTTTAATTTCGCCTTTTGGAAGGAATGGTTTTATAGGACATTTTTAAATAGAAATTATTTTTTTATTCGGTAAAGAATTGGAGCATCAGCATTTTTCTTTTCTACATTGAATATTGTGTTTATTAGTTCTAATGACAAATAGGATACCTTCACAATTAATAGCAACCCATGAAATGAATGTAATAGAGAATGTTTGGGGAATGTTCGGATTAATTAATTTTAAATTTTATAATTATTATATTTAATGTATTTGCAAATCTCACCCACTAATGAAATGAAACTCTCCCTCGTTTAGTCAGGAAAATCTCAAGAAAATCATTCCGAAAATTCTCAGCAAACGTGTTTCAAAAATCAAAATTCTTCTTCTAAAAATGCATTCAGGATACAAAATCCCCAAATCATCGAGAAAATCAGATACCTCGGCATTACAATCGAATCACGATCTATGCCAACAAAAGTATAACAAACTGCTCGCGGAGCACGAACGCACACTCGGCACGTGGTTCGCTCCCGAAGCGGTCAAAATTCTCCAGGATAAAATCCACCGGCTGTCTAGATGCCGAGAGGATTTGATTGCAGAAAACCGGGCACAACGAATCATAATAAATGACCAGAGCGCCGTCTTGGTAGCATCATTTACGGAAGCCGAATTGGTAAAACGCCTCGCGGGTCGCGATCTGGCCTTAAAGTTGAATTTGATCCCCGCGAACCATCTTCCGGAAACAACTCAAGCTGGTCCAGCTCAGACACCTAGGACCAGCAAGAAGCACCATCCCAGCAAAAATCGTCGTCGCCGTGAACGACGCCGAGCTGAAGGCCTCACCATCTTAAATAATGCAGCACAAGTGCTCGAAGAAGCCGCCGCACTCGTCGCAGAACAGCACCCAGAATTTGTGAAAGAAGATGACCCCGCTCCAACCCCGAAAAGATCAACAGAATCGGTGCTACCAACTCATGCGAAGGAAACTGATGAGGTGCGAATATGTCTAGACATTTCACTCGTCGAAAATTCCATAACGACAATGAGAGAGAGATCGCCGACTCTCGCGAGCCGCTGGATGGATGAATTCGGAGAAGAATTATGCCATACCGTTCCTCAGGTTGGAACTACACCATTTCAACCCCTCCGGAACAAACGAAAGTTCCCCGTCGATATCGACGAATGACTACCCAATGGGAAGAAGGACGGATTCCATTATCCTGATATTATTATATATTTATGTACTGATTATATTTTTGTGATTCCTTTTTGTTAAATTTTCTATAAATTCAATAAAAGTATATTTTCGTAATTCTTGTTCTCTTAATAATTTCTGATTTTTCTAATTAATCAAATTAGGAATGAATGCTTATAGTTTGATTGAATTATATTATGATGTTGATGGAATCTTATGTATGCATGAAGAAGAGTGAGGAAGTTCTTATTTTACTCGTAATATCGGAATTAAGAGATCTCGGTTAACAGAAATTTAAAACTTCAGTTTTTATTACAGAAATACTAATAATTAAAAGCAATTTTGGTTTAAAAAAATGAAATAAGTATTCTCGGAGGAGTTTAGTTTTCTTAAATTATTAATGAGGTGGTGATAAACTCAAAATTTCGGCCGATATAATAGAAATTTCGATAATTTGCATAATAATTTAAATTTTCACATGTTACTTAAATAAAATACTTTATGATTTAAAACAAATTTCTAGGTTAGAAAATTTACCTATTTTCAGTAGTTTAGGAAATTAAAGACGGAAAATTAGATAAATTCGAGAAGCTGAATTTTAAATGTTTATTTATAAATATTTTATTTTTATTAAAGTTTCTAAATCATCATCTTTAAATTTCATAAATTAAATACCTAAAATTTGCTTTTGCTAAATTAAATTAATAACTAATAGATAAGCGACTAAACGTCTGATGAGGGTGCGATTCACTACAATCGGTACTAACTATTTTTGCTATGTATTAAAGCGACTAGGGGAAAACAATATGCAGGACGTATGCATGGGTTCCTCATAGAATGATGGGAAAGGTATGCACAGATATCGAAAAGGTTAAAGGAGTTAGGCAGACGTAAGTCCTTCTATCGGCCGTCAGGAACCCGAAAGCGAGATTATCACAAGGAGTAGTCTTGGAAACGGGGCTCACCTGCTTGTGGACTCTCGGCTGCTGTATACAGTACCAACATGGGCTTGCCCATGGGTATACAGTGGTTAGATTAAAATTGTGGGGCGTCGGGGTGAGAAAGGAAATACCCTAGGAAGTGCAAGAGTAGTCGAAGAAGTAGTTTGGATGAATGAGCTTAGATTAAAACAAAAATTAATTCTACCCTGTACGCCAACACTACATAGTACAGATTTGTGTAAGAGCGTGGAAAATCGCCAATGATATGTACCCGTGAAGACTCAGCGTGCGGAACGCAGGAGTTGGAACGTCAATATTATCCGTACATAGGGAAAATTGGAGGGTAAATGAGTAGTTTATTGGCTGCTCCTTCACCATCCGTTTTCTGTAAAATTGACATAAATTTTTAACAACAATCGGCTCAAAATCTCTAACACCGAGTAGTTCAGTGGGCACTCATTAACTATGAAATGAACATAAATAGATCTTAAGGACAAAAAGAGGGAATGGGTAGCGGGGAGAATTGCGAAATCGTTGCAACAGTTAAAATGAATAGCCATCGGAAAAAGATTAATCCGAACGACCAAAATCATGAAAAATAATGTTTTTAAATAAGAATTAAATAAATCAATTTGAGTTGAGGCGGAAAATATGGGCGGGACGCTGCTCAAATTTTCCGAACTAATTCAAATACTTAACAAAATAGTAACGTAAAAATGGAATGCGTAAAATAAGGGCGGAACGCTGCTCAAATTTTCCGAGTCAATGAAAATACTTTGTCGAAAACGGTAGAATGGGGATGAACCGTAAAATAAGGGCGGAACGCTGCTAAAATTTTCGAATTTACAAAAATACTTTATCAAAAACCAAAAAATATAGATGGACTACGGCTAATGTTGTATACCCATAAAAAATTTTAACGCTGAAGAATAAGGACGGATCCCTACAAAATCTTAATAATAATAACGATAATGATAAGGATAATGGTAATTATAATAATAATAATATTGATAATAATAATAATAATGGTAATAATAATAATAATCATGGTATTTGTAGTAATGATTGATAATAATTATGATAATAATAATAATAGTAATACTCATAGTAACAATAACAATAAATATAATGGTAGTTATAGTAATAAAAACATTAATAAAGGTATTAGTAGTGACAATTAATAAGGGTAATACATATAATAGCAACAATAATAATGCTGGTAATAATAATGGGAAACATTGTAGTTATAATAGGGATAAGGGTGAAAGATATAATGTGGGTGTATTTAACACAACAAAGGGTGTACAGGCCAAAGAATAATCTTCAACATGGACAACAAGAAGAAGGACTACGGGAATGGACATAAAGATAGATGATATGAGAGTATAGGTTAACATTTGAAGGAGAAAGGAGAATAATGGGACCTAAGAATCAAAAGCGAGCACAGGTCTTCTATCGACAGCTCGTGAACCCGAGGGTTGTCCGAGCAACTATAGTACTAGCACATGGTACTCAATTTTTGCGGACAATCCACCACTTGAACACATTACCAACGTTGCTTAGCAACGGGTGCCAAGTGGCGGTCAGTATCATTTTGTATGGCGTTACTGGGACAACCATGAAGATAAGCAAATAATGAAACCCTGTAACCCACCATACAAATTTGGGGGCTCAGCCGGGATTGAATGTTTTTCTTGCACAACAAACGAAGAGACATAAAGCATGACTACCTTTTTAATAGAAAATGTCGGGACGACATTTTGCCGAACCCCGGAGAGATGAAATATGTGGAACTTAAAAGATGTAAAGATCGATTATAAAGATTGATGAGAAATTGTAAAGATCGATGAAAAACGAATGACCTGACTACAAATCAAGAGAGTAAACAATAGACGACTAGCCCACCAAGTACAAATTTGGGGGCTCAGCCGGGATTATAATAAAAAATGATTGTTTTTGCAAAGAATCCAAGGAAATAAAAACAAATGTTTAATTATTAAACAGAAAATGAGAGAGGGTGAACTAAAGAATGGAACTTAACAACAAACGAAGGAAAACGATCGACTTATTGACGATGAGAAAACAGTTCGATGATATTATGTAGAGAACGATGAGCTGAGTAAGAATGCCAATTGAACTATGGTTGTATTTTCTGAAGGTTCGAAGTTACAAAGGGTCAAACCTTGGCCAAAAATTTTATTTTTGATATGTTGTACAGGACGGCGAGTTGAGTATTATTGTCAATGGAAGTATAGTCGTATCTTATCGAACTTCAAAGGTGTAAAGGGTCAAACCTTGACCAAAAATAAAATTTTTGATATGTTGTAGAGAAGAATGAGCTTAATAAAATTGTCAATAGAACTATGGTTGTATCTTCTAAAGGTTCGAAGCTAAAAAGGGTCAAACCTTGGTCAAAAAAAATTAATTTTAATATGTTGTACAGAACGATGAAATGGCAAAAGTGGTGAAAAAATTAAGATCTTCCGACCTTTGGATAAAAAGTTATTAAGGGTCAAACCTTCAAAAATTTTAATTTTTGATATGTTGTAGAGCTTGAGAAGCTGAGCAATATTTACTATAGAAGTATGGCAGTCTGACTTCTGGGTCAAAAGTTATAAAGGGTCAAAACCTTGGTCAAAAATTTTAATTTTTGATATGTTGTAGAGATCGACGAAACAAGAAAAATTGCCAATAGAACTTTAGTCATCAGAGCTTTAGATAAAAAGTTATAAAGGGTCACAACTTTGGCAAAAAATTTTTAATTTTTGATATATTGTGTAGAATAATAAGTCGATCAAAAATTACCATAGAACTATCATCATGTGAACTTTTGATAAAAAGTTACAATGGGTCAAAACCTCCGAATACTCTAGAATTCAGAAAATTGTGAAGAAATTAAAAATTTGGAGAGTGAATTGTAAATATTTTTGTAAATCAGTGGAGACAAAGTGTATTAATCAATAAAGTTTATATCGTTTGGAGTTCGTTACTGGTGTTTAAAGCACGTTTGGAGGCAGATCGACAATAATTTCTATCCGAAGTCACCGAGAACCCCAACAATATGATGAAACAAAACAACAGTTTAGAAAACTCATGAATGACGAGTATTGTAATAAGAGAGGAAAATATCAATATATGTAAATAAGTTAAAATATTAGATACACAAAAATGTCAAAAATGAAACGATTCAACAGGAAAGTGGGGATAAAATTATCAATATTTGTAGAGTAGGAATCAAAGAAACAGGAAACTATAAATAAAAATAAAATTATGGGTAGGTTGTATAAATCAATGGAATCATCGTGTAAATATCATCCAAAAAACCGTAGAAGTAGTAATAAAAATATAAAAAAATAGATAAATAAATAAAAATTAAAATATTAAAAACAGGGAAAAGGTGGAAATCACGAGGGTTAAAGTGATTAGAAATAGGGGAAACCACAAAATGCGGGTCGTCTAAGAGTTCGTAAAAAAATTGGAAAACTAGAAATTACTGGATTAAAATTGTTTGAAATAAGACGTGATCACCAAGTCAGTTAAAATAATTCTAAACGTAATAAACGATTAATTGAAAGTAATTAAATTAAAGATCAAAATAGTAACGGAAAAGGTTGCAACGATTTCAAACCCCTACTCCTATGAGATGAGAAACATTAACGGAAGTAACGAACAATTGATTGTACGTATTACAAAAGACATGAGGCCAAGTAAAGCCAAATTAGATACCAAACGAGAACAGATAATCGATTGACGAAAAGATAATCCAGATGATGGAGAAACTTAGGCGTGGATAAAAGGAAATGTTCAGGTGTAAATGAAATGAATAGTAAGAAATAAGCGTAGATGAATAAAATGATGATGTTTGTTATTAATGAAAATAAAGGATTAGAGATAATAATGAATTACGAGAATAATAGTTAGCAACCAGAGGAAAACGATGATTGAAAACGAGCACGATGAGTTGAGATTAATAATAATAATAAACGAGACAACAATAACAACCGAAAGGTGTAAAACATACGGAAAAAGCCGAAAACTTCATGAAAGCCGTTAAATAAATTCTGAGTGGACAAGTAAAACACAACTTAAACAGTGGAAGCTGAAAAAATCACACATAAGGTACGGTAAAAGTTTCGATGCATCATTTTGTTAGTATATTTTGTAATGTTATTTATATTATATGGAAATAATACTGGAAAGTAAGATTTAAAACCGAGCTATCATAACGATAGTACGCTTATTCCGATGGGGAACCTTGATCAACCCGAGGAGAGGAAGGTAGTAGGTACCGTCGCAAATGTTGGGGAGTTCCTGGCGAGAGATTGATCACCTCTTTGGGGAACAAACCAACGCGATTACTACAATTTTTGAATTGGGAAAGTGAAGGGGAAACCGAAAATAAAAATAAAAATTGAAAAATGCGCATGATTTAGACGTTAAAGGTACCTAGAGATATTCTTTTTTCCCTAGCTGGTGGTGAGGCACCAGAGGACAGCTACGGACTGTCGTGTTCAGGTTGTTATCAGCCAAGGGACTGATGGCGCTGAGCCGTTCGATACAAAAACCCGGATCACACACCGAGTATCGAACGATTCTTTTTTTCGCTGGGAGGAACTCGATACAACAACCCGGATCCCACACCGAGTATCGGGGCCAAACGGTAGGTGAGATGTGAACTAACCGGTAAATGGTTCATACTCAAAATGTCCTACTAAAGCCAGATGAGAGCGGCCGAATTGAGCCGAGAAATCTGATGGAAGGAGCGGGTAGAGATTTGATAGTTTATTTTCCGCTCCCACATTTAATCGCTTCCTTTTCTTTTCACTATTCGGGAAATCAAGTAAACCGCTTTTGGAACTTGATTGAACGTCTAGGCATTTCCATACTTTTATATTCTCCGAAGTACACAACCCGGATCCCACACCGAGTACCGAGGGAATGTTTTTTTATTGCCCAGCGAGGAGTTTGGTACAATAACCCGGATCCCACACCGAGTACCAAATATCCGAATGGCGGTGAGTAAAGCGTAACCGGAAGAATGCGCGGCCAAAAGACGCCATGGCTTGAGAGTCAGTGTGAGGCCTCAAACATACCCAAAAGTCACTGATGAGCTCAAGTCCGGTGAAACAATGAGAGATAATATGAATAAGACGAATACGAATATGAGTAAAGATGAAATTGACAGAATATGATTATGATTAGATATTAGAGGCCATAGAGTGCCGGATGAGATATGATTATGATTAGATATTAGAGGCCATAGAGTGCCAGATGAGATATGATTATGATTAGATATTAGAGGCCATAGAGTGCCAGATGAGATATGATTATGATTAGATATTAGAGGCCATAGAGTGCCGGATGAGACATGATTATGATTAGATATTAGAGGCCATAGAGTGCCGGATGAGATATGATTATGATTAGATATTAGAGGCCATAGAGTGCCGGATGAGATATGATTATGATTAGATATTAGAGGCCATAGAGTGCCGGATGAGATATGATTATGATTAGATGAGAAATAATAAGAATGATATGACTATAATGAAAAGAGATATGAGTAAAGATGAAATATGATTATGAATAGATGTTAAGGTCACAGATGACCAGTAAAAGAGTCAAAATCGAAGGCCGAAGAGCCAACGGAAATTATAGAGGGCATAGAGCGCCAGCGATTGAGGATTAAGTAATGAATTTTTTGGGAGACATAGGAAAAATAATTAATGGATTGAATGAGAGTATGAATATGACGGTTTTATATTATTGATATTATGATATAGATAATTGATACGACTATATAGATAACTGATAAGACTATATAGATAATTGATACGAGATTAATAGATAATTATTACGAGGTATAGATAATTCAAAATAGACTTAAAAATGAAGGGAGATGAAGCAAAAGAAAAATTATTACAGCGAATAAAGTTTACGGAAAAAGACAAGAGAATTTAAATAAAAAGGCCCATAGAGCAACAGCGGTTAAAGTTTAAGGAAAAAGACGAGAAGAGTTAAGTAAAAAGGCCTATAGCGCATAGAGATTAAGGAACGTTTTTGGACCAATGATAGAGATAAAGGAGAATAGTAAACGAGACGATTATTGATATGATGGTGATGATTTATTTGATTAAAATAGTTAATCGATACGACCGGATAGATAATTGATGCGACTATAAGGATAATTTAGACGAAACAAATAGATAATTGATACGAGCTATAGATAATTTAAAATAAACTTAAAATGAAAAAACAAAAATTAAAAGGATAAGAAGTTGACGTAGAGAAAAGAATTAAGGAAAAGCAGTGAGAGTAGTACGATAAATTAATGCGGAAATTTATGTAGAATAATATATACTAGAAGTGTTATTTATGTTTAGATAATTGACAAAGAATAAAGAGATCGAGTAAACCAAAAGAATAAAGAGATCAAGCAAACGACGAATAATAGAGCCGATAAACTAGAGATAGAATCAAGAAAACGAGTTACGAGAAACCGGAATCAAGGAAACCATTGTGTAGAGAAACTGAAAATATACCAAAACAAACGGAGAACAAGGATAAAGAAATAGACCATGTTATTAAAATTCAAAGAGAGTGAAAAGCAGCAACAGATTAGAAAGTTTGAAAACAGAAGCCGAAAAATATGATAAATTAACGGAAAAGCTAACCGATAAAGGAAACAACGTGAAATCACCCGAGCTAGGAATTCCAACTCAGTTGAAAACAAGTACGAGTAAAAAGATGAAAAAACTTCGAGAGGAAATTAACCAAGAATTGCCAAGTAAAAACACGGATGAAACAGAAATATATTTGAGAGAATCAACAATGTACGAAATCAGAAATGAGGAAGCAAGAATCAATACATTCGAGTTTAAAGAGGAATGTACAGGAGATGCATTCGAAAAGAAAATGCAACGAAGAAGATTTAAATGACGAAAAAGAAACTGGAAATTCGGAAATGAAAACAGTTGAAAATAATAAGAGCTGAAACAAGGAAAACAGAAATCGTACGGGAAGAGAAAATATTAACCACAATGGAAGAAAGAGTCGAAAGAGAAAATGAACAAACCGAGTTAAAAGATCGAGTATCAGAACCAATGAAAGTAGTGATGGAGATAACGAGACAAACGAAAGATATTTACCCGCAAACAAATCAATATATTGAAAAACCATCACGAATTTGCGATATGCCAGTTAAGAGGATTCAGGACAATAGAGGTAAATTTATAAAGTGTAATAATTATTTTAGGATTAACAACGCGAACTACAATCAAGTATGTGATATCTATTCAAAAGAAGGATGCAGAACTGATCGAGGTTATCAACTAAAAAAATTGCCAAGGATGTGATAGAATAATTCGCACAGAAGGAATGATAAAATGTTTTAATTGCGATCAAACGGGTCATACGTCAAGAATGGTCGAAGGAGAAGAATTCAAAGTCAACAAAAACCAAACCAATTCAAGAAGAATCCACAAAATAACCCAACACAAGAGGTCAGACATTTAAGAGATAGGGCGATAATGAGTACAACAACAAGATTCGAGATTACAACCTGTTTCAACTGCAACCTAAACGGACATGTGACTGAAAATTGTCCAATAGAGAGAAAATCGGGACAACCAAAAACGAAAATTATAGTCAAAGTACACAAAGCAACCAAATACAAGAGAGTGAGCAATTAAGGGGTATGATTAAACGAATATCCGCAAACAATCAAAGACAACGAAGTAATACGAGGAGAAACAGGAATGATGTTCGATATTAATGGACCAGAAAATATCTGGAACAGCAACAAATTGGATGGCAGAGATTACCGAGAGAGAAAATCCAAGAAATTCGACAAAGACGAATGAATAAAAATTAAATATCAAGTAGAAGCAATATGTCAAAAATAGTCAATACAAAAGAAATCCACACTGCGGAGCAGTGTGTTGTCAACAGCGAGGATGATATAACAATAAATAACGAAAATAACGACAAAAAAAATGACGTGATTAAGAAAGACGAAACTCAAGAGGTCAAAATAAAATCAGAGCAAGAATCGAGCAGCGAAAAAAAAATAAAGATAATTCAAGAGTTCACCGAACAATAGACGACGAAAAAGCAGAAAAAACAGCGATAAAAGATATCGAAAATATCGAAATACGAGGGTACTACTACAAAAATCGAAAAGAGAACCGATAAGGAAAGCGAAAATAAACATGTTAAAACAATAATGAAAAGGTCAAGAAAGAGGAACTTTAAATAAACGTAGAAAGTAAAATATTGGAGTAAAAAATTTATACAAACAACAGGAGACAATATAGAAATAGGAGTGATGTCAATCAAACAAGAGGTAATAGATATTTTAATGGTTAATAAAATTTCAGAGGAGTGAACTAATCAAAAAGAGAATCCAAAGACAACAAACGAGAAATCTGAATACGCAATACAGATCAAAAACAGTCAGTGAATTGATAATTGAGACCAAAGAAGATGTAATAGAAGAACTCAGCAAAACAACGAATGTGGAAAGGAAAATTGCAATGCAGCACGAATATGCACAACAAAACACGACTAGGAAAACCACAACGAACGAAGAAAGTATCTGGACAATCGATACTAAAGCTAATGAAGTAAAGATCAGAGAATATTGTAAAACATGTCAAAAATCGGGACACGCAGAGAACGACTGCTATTGGCATCAAATAAGCCAACTATTCGCGAAGAGAGGACACGTAAATAAATTTTGTCACAAAACTCGCGGAACATGTTTTAACTGTCTAAAATGGGACATATTACTCGGAATTGTCCAAATAAACAGACTCAGAACCCATCCGGAACAGTGGGACTAATGAGAGGAAGCAATAGGAAATCAAATGAGATCAATACCAACACCAGAATGAAGCCAGCGAATGATAAAAGTGTCGAATCAAGCTACGAACCAGGAAAAGACATGAGAACTGGAAGGCAGAAAAACCTATTAGACATGACGAAACAAATTAACGGAGCCGCAAACAGCCAAGAGACAAAAATCAAAATATTATAGTAATCAGGCGAAACAGGAACGAGAATATAACGAAATCTACAATGATAGAATGAATTACCGGAAACAGATGGAAGCAATCATCAAAATAACTAAGGAAATAATGCCGAAATGGACTAGAAACAAGAATATCACCGAGATATTAGAAGGAGTAACAAAGATGATCACGAACTACGCGAAAGGCTAAAAATCAACAGCAGAAATCAGCATCTTAAAGAAAAGAATGCCAATATTATTCACTATAATTGACATAGCGGGTAATACACCCCTACACCATGCTACAGAAACCGAAAACGAGGAACGAACGATGGAAATTATTGAGATAACGAACCAATGTGGACAACATACAAATATCAGAAATGAGAAAGGACAAACACCCATGATGATTGCAGTGTCAAGATATATGTCAACGAAAATTCTGAGGGAATTATTAAAAACAGGATCAACTCTAAATGAGAAGGACAAAAAAGGAAAAACGATGTTAAATTATATTATGATGTCGCGAGAAGCAAGTGCAATAGAGTTCGTTACGATAAATGCAATTCAAGAAGACATCGAAATAATAGGACAAAATTTAAACCCTATCCTTGGAGCAATCGGGAGAGGATACGATAAAGCAGCAGCAAAACTGATCAATTGGAGAAAAAAGAAAATCCGATAACGAAATTATAGACGTAAACAAATTCGAAAGCAATGAAAATATATTACAAAAAAGAGCAATAAATTCCGGGTATGCATTACCAAGGACGATAAAAGCCCTGTTAAAGAGAGGAGAAATAAAATTCATGGACAATAAAAGAGAGCCTAGAAGATAACAAAGAGGGAGAAAACCGAGAGAGTAATAAAAGGCAAAATCCAGTAGCCTTCAAAGAAATAGGACAACAATCAAAGCCAAATAACGTAGACAATCAGAAAAGATCAAAAGATGAAGAAAACACAGACAAAGTCTGTTGGAAACAAATGATGGACTCACAGAAAATTCAAAATCGAGAGAACAAAGCAAGTCAAAATATGAACCAATACCCAAGTATGATATGGACGCAACAACCACCGTCACTAATTTCACCACTCCAGTAGCCAAGTGAGATCGATATATATCCAGTAATTGATGAGAGATGCGGAGGGATACGCACCTTGCGCGAAGACCCTTTGGAGATAAAGTAAAAATAGTTAGAAATGTGCATATAATTTATATAATAGATATGTTTATATAGTAATGTATAAAAGTAGTGTATAAATACTATATGGAATGAATATAATAATATCCGATAATATATAAAAGTAGTATATAAATATTATAGTCGAGGAGCGAAAACAAATTAGAAATCAGACGATGGGATAAAGAATGAAGCGGAATGAAAAAAGACAAGTGATGCGATATTACGTTAAAATTGAGAAACTAATCATTTGGAAGCCAAGCTAATGTCAAGCAGTAAAGCTTAATTATATCGACGATGCTCAATATCCGAAAACTAAATGTACAAGCAGAGATAGACGAGTTTAAACCAAGGATCAAATCGGAATCAGAAATTGAAATAAACCGATTAAGAGGTACCGAAGCCATCAAGGAAATCAGAGACAGGAGTAGACTTGGAGAGCAATTTAAAACTTGGAAAATCCAGTAGAATCAGATGAGAGACGAAAATCAGAAACAACGATAACAAACCCATGATCAAAGCCAGATAAAGCAGCAAAACAGTAAAGGAAGTATCAACACGAAACGAAAGTATTGAAGAAATAGATGAAATACCAAGTCAGTCAACAAAAAAGACAAGGGAGAATAATTTAACAAAAAAAAAAAAAAAACTGAATCAATTAATGCGAAACTGAAGAATAACAACAAACAGGTAGATAATTGAAAAACAAAGCTAAACGAAAAAACGAAAAAGACAAGGAAATAGAACTAGCAAAGAGGTGGAAGAGACTCAAAAATCAATTCGGGGAATAAAGTAAGAAAAACAACTAACTGCAAGTGAAACTAGATGCAGCCAAACGAGACAAAATGAATATCACGGAATCGTAATTCCAAGCAAGACTGACGTGCAACAGCGGATATGAATAAGGAAAGGATCAGAGAACAAATCAAAACCAACTCAAAAATCAAAAACCAGATCACAAGAAAGACAAATCATCAGTAAAGAGAGATTACAAAAGACAATACCAATAAACGACAAGACAAAAGATGATGAGACTGAACTACAAAATGCACTCAATCAAAATGAAATATCGTAAGAATCTTGCAAATGGTAGTAAAGGCAAACAAAGAAGATAAGCGATGCAAAAATAAAGTTAATACCAATCACAGAAACGATAAACCAGATATGATAATAAAGGCAACAGAAATCAAAAGGAAGAGAAACAGAAAGTCAAACCGCTACCTAAAATCAAGAGGAATGATAACGAGTCTTATTAAAATAGCTCGAAATTTGTGAAATGCGAAAGCAGCATGATATTGGCGATGAGGAAGAAGATTGCAGTAATAAACTCATATATACAACCTAGTATCCCTTAGAAAGATGTCGAAAAACCCCACAATCAATCAATCGATGCAAAAATTACCTGTAGCAAATATGCCGAGATATGAGAAACCCCAAAGGATACCAATCACGGACGGATCAATTCCTATTATACCCAATGGTCAAAGGATTAACACAAGAAAAACAGATCGTTCAAACCCTCAGAACTCTAGAAAATCAAATCGAAAGTCAATAGAAAAAGGAAACACCCATCAAGGAAACGATATTAAAATAATCATGGATGATCTTTAGAAACCCTACAAAATAACAAAAAGAACCGAAAATCGAGAACAAACAGCCAAAATTGATAACTGAAAAGAAGAAACTCAGACCAACCTCAAAGAATCATGAATAATCCCGAACCGATCAATTATCATCAAACAATCGAGACTAGATAATATGACAAAGGGTCAGCTATCCACAGAATCCAATTGAACGCCACCCAGTTCAAGATGCAAAGAAACAATCAACAAACGAAAGTTAGAATGTCAATTTACAACTCAAAACCCTAAATAAACCAGCAAAAAGAAGTCTCGAACTAAAAATTCTATCTATTCTTCTTATCTGAGATTCACTAAGCCTGCCAATCCTCCAAACAATCGGCATCTAATGAAGTCAATTCCCCAAACTAAACAAAATATCAAAGTCAAATCGCGCAACAGATATCGAATCGTCAAAATATCAGAACCTGCTGAAGAAAGTAATCAATCAGAAACCAAGAAACTCAAGGCATCAACGAGACGAATACCCAAGTGACAGAATATTGAACTCATGATTAACAATGAACTAATGATTCTTAGACTATTAACTATTCTTTATGTGTGATCATGACCGGACTGTATGTCCTCTTTCACTTCATCTTGTAATCCGTATATTGATGTATACTGTATGATTATTTTTATGCATGTGGGTTTTAAGGTCACGACCATGTAACTCGTAGACCCAATTGAATGGAAAATGTAAACTTTGCATAGTTCATAACTTAGATCTTTAAGAAATTGCGGGTCGCAATTTTACGGGCCCCGGAGTGTTTTATGTTGGGCCAGCAGACCAATAGCCTTGAGAATTGTTTAAATGCATCAGTAATACAGCACGAAAACCCAGCACCAAGATAACTTAAAATACAATATACAACACCAATTAAACACTTTAAAATCTGAGAGAATATAAATAAATATAAAATCAAAAACATAAAAATAAAATTAAAATAATAACAAAATGCACCAAGATTCGCACGATACCTACACAAATATAACAAGAAAACACAACAAATTCGACGAAATTGAAAAAATTAATAAAAGTTCATTAAAATGAAATTTAAATCGAAAATTTGAATTAGTAATAATTCAATAAAAATCTTAAATAAAAAATTATAAAAATAAATCAAAAAATAATAAAATTAACGAATAGAATTTACTAGAAAATAACAAGGTCGAATTTTGTTTTACTGCATCAAATTTCACACGCGAGAAAAATAGGTATAAATACCGATGTGTTTTCACAAATTTTCAGTCTTATTTTTCGGAGAAAAAATTTCATTACAAATTTTAACTGGTTGTATGGCTGGTTGAGAGCCGTGCATTCAGGCAATTAACACGGGTAAGTGTTTTGCCTGAACACGATCACTCTCAACTGGTGCAATATTATTAGTTGATTTTTTTCGAAGAGAATTGATGGGTAATTTTTCAATTGAATTTATGTATGACTTTTCAGATCGAATTAATGAATGATTTTTGTTTTGCAAATTGAAGTTATGGATAATTTTGTTTTTCCAATTGAATTTATGGATGATTTTTTGAATCAAATTTGTGGGTAATTTTTCAATTGAATTTATGGATGATTTTTCAGAATGATTTATCGAATTAAATTTATGGGATTTTCGAAGTAAATTTTATGGAATGGATACAATGAATTTCAAATGTATGTAGCCGATGTAATATGCTGAATAAATATTTTATATCTACAGCCTTAGTGCATCGAAACTTTTATTCCAAATGCTATGGTAAAATATTATTTGTTATTCTTTTTTTTCGGCCCACAGCCAACACATAACGCAAGAAAGCAAAATCTACATAGTACAGATTTGTGTAAGAGCGTGGAAAATCGCCAATGATATGTACCCGTGAAGACTCAGCGTGCGGAACGCAGGAGTTGGAACGTCAATATTATCCGTACATAGGGAAAATTGGAGGGTAAATGAGTAGTTTATTGGCTGCTCCTTCACCATCCGTTTTCTGTAAAATTGACATAAATTTTTAACAACAATCGGCTCAAAATCTCTAACACCGAGTAGTTCAGTGGGCACTCATTAACTATGAAATGAACATAAATAGATCTTAAGGACAAAAAGAGGGAATGGGTAGCGGGGAGAATTGCGAAATCGTTGCAACAGTTAAAATGAATAGCCATCGGAAAAAGATTAATCCGAACGACCAAAATCATGAAAAATAATGTTTTTAAATAAGAATTAAATAAATCAATTTGAGTTGAGGCGGAAAATATGGGCGGGACGCTGCTCAAATTTTCCGAACTAATTCAAATACTTAACAAAATAGTAACGTAAAAATGGAATGCGTAAAATAAGGGCGGAACGCTGCTCAAATTTTCCGAGTCAATGAAAATACTTTGTCGAAAACGGTAGAATGGGGATGAACCGTAAAATAAGGGCGGAACGCTGCTAAAATTTTCGAATTTACAAAAATACTTTATCAAAAACCAAAAAATATAGATGGACTACGGCTAATGTTGTATACCCATAAAAAATTTTAACGCTGAAGAATAAGAACGGATCCCTACAAAATCTTAATAATAATAACGATAATGATAAGGATAATGGTAATATAATAATAATAATATTGATAATAATAATAATAATGGTAATAATAATAATAATCATGGTATTTGTAGTAATGATTGATAATAATTATGATAATAATAATAATAGTAATACTCATAGTAACAATAAAAATAAATATAATGGTAGTTATAGTAATAAAAACATTAATAAAGGTATTAGTAGTGACAATTAATAAGGGTAATACATATAATAGCAACAATAATAATGCTGGTAATAATAATGGGAAACATTGTAGTTATAATAGGGATAAGGGTGAAAGATATAATGTGGGTGTATTTAACACAACAAAGGGTGTACAGGCCAAAGAATAATCTTCGACATGGACAACAAGAAGAAGGACTACGGGAATGGACATAAAGATAGATGATATGAGAGTATAGGTTAACATTTGAAGGAGAAAGGAGAATAATGGGACCTAAGAATCAAAAGCGAGCACAGGTCTTCTATCGACAGCTCGTGAACCCGAGGGTTGTCCGAGCAACTATAGTACTAGCACATGGTACTCAATTTTTGCGGACAATCCACCACTTGAACACATTACCAACGTTGCTTAGCAACGGGTGCCAAGTGGCGGTCAGTATCATTTTGTATGGCGTTACTGGGACAACCATGAAGATAAGCAAATAATGAAACCCTGTAACCCACCACTTTGATGGACATAAATTTGTTTAAAAATGAGTTAGGTGTTTCTGATATAAAAAGTTAAACAAATATTTTTGCATTCGAAAAAGATGACCAGTTTAGATGGAGCTCTTTTAAAATATCGATAATCGTCCAACTATTGTGTTCATACTTTCTATTTACAAAATCCTTTAACTCAAATATTAGTCTATTACCTGAAATAAAGATAAAAGTAAATTTTATATTAGTAAATAAAACTTAAGATTTCATTGATATTTGTTATTTTCAAAATATTATAAAAATTATTATATTATTAAAAAACAAAAATGTAAAATAATTTTGTAAACATCTATAGTTATTCTCATTTCTATTTTACGTGTTTCAATATGCATTATTCAATTGTTATAAATTGTTTTATTATTGCTTTATACTGTTGTATATTGGCAACGTTTAATATTTCATTTAAATTTTTAAATGACAACTGGTCACATAAACCCTGGCTATCATTATCCTGTAACTAATTTAGAAAGAATAAATAAATTACCAAACCCGGTTGAAAACAAAATTATTTATGGCTTAACACCGGAAATTACGAATAAACGGTGGCTTTTATTACAACCTAGTTTGCCAAATGATGTTTTAGAAAATATTCGTCGCAAAGCCCGAGAGTCATGGAACACTGTTGATTTCCGTGATAATAATTCTTCAACAACATATTTGGGTAAATTTCAAATAAAAAACATGGATGAACCAACTAAACTTCGACCTACTTCACCAACTAGAATGAATAATCCACATCCTTCATCGTACTTATTTCGGTTTTCTATATGAATGTAAAATAGTAAATTTCAGAGTTTTTCTTACTTGCCGACTGCACCACTTACCAGGATTTCATCGAGATGATATATTACCTTATAAAAATGAAATCAATCAAGTAATAAGTACCAAATCATCTTTTTCGGGTAACATTTTGGCATAGAAATATTTTTTGAAAGTTTTAAAATAGAAACCGAGTCAAAAGATACTATAATCAGAGCTCAAAGTATGAAAAATGAAACAGCAAAATATTCTGCTAACGAAGATAGGGCTTCTAATTTTGACAAAGTAATTTTATCTTAACAAAAATTTTTATTAATAAATAGATATTTACACAATTTTATATAATTCTTTAATTTTTATTATATCTATTAATTTAATTATTAAGTTATTATTTCAATTTATCTATTTTATTTTAAGTTTTTGCTTATAATTTTCTGTAACGCAATATCTAATTAAGAATTTATTTTCATCTTTTTCACATTTTAAATCCATTAGAAGTGAATTTATCATAAATTAAGCGAACTCAAATTTATACTTTAAATAATTAAGAAAATATCAAAACATAGTTAATGCCTAAGTAATATACTTTAATCATCATCATAATTATTATAATTATTATTATCATTATTATTATTATTTTTATTATTATTATAATAATAATTATTATTATTATTATTATTTTATTATTATTATTATTATTATTATTTTTATTATTATTATTATTATTTTATTATTATTATAATTATTATTATAATTATTATTATCATTATTATTATCATTATTATTATTATTATTTTTATTATTATTATTTTATTATTATTATAATTATTATTATAATTATTATTATCATTATTATTATCATTATTATTATTATTATTATTATTTTATTATTATTTTATTATTATTATTATTATTATTTTATTATTATTATCATTATTATTATTATTATTATTATTATTATTAGTAGTAGTAGTAGTACTAGTAGTAGTATTTTATTATTATTTTATTATTATTTTATTATTATTATCATTATTATTATTATTATTATTATAATTATTATTATTATTATTATTATTATTATTATTATTATTATTATTATTATTATTATTGTTCAAAACTTCTATTATATATATCAATACTTCTTCAATACTTCTATTATCAAAACTTCTATTATAGAAGTTTTTAATGAACTGAATCAGGTTTATGAGCATAAGGTTTATTGGAACTTGTTGCTACATATCTTCTCTCATACAACTTATGAGTTTTCCATTTCATCTAGTAACATTTGTCTTTTTTTGATAATTATAGTAGATTTGGATTTTATAATTTTACTAATCGTAGAATGAAACATTTTATGAATGCGTGCAATATATATTGAACTGATTTCGTATAAATAACATGGAATAAGTTCAGTATATTCATATACTTACATTTTCTGCATACATATATTAATTTATTTACATTACAAGAAAATGTATATTTACGATATAGCAGCGAAAGGTTCAACATAGATATAATGTTAGAATTTGTTATGACAATTGATCTAATAATAACAGTTTTACTAAATAATAATAAGTTAATTGAAATTTTATAAAAAATTTTAAAATGTCGTTCCACATTGCCTTGTCAGGGCAATAGTCAACCTGCATTTGTTTCTACGTTTTTTATACCTGCCAGCAGATAAAATGTAAATTGACAATTATAATAAAAGAAAAACTAGTCAATGACATTTATGATAGTTAATTTTTTTTATTTTGAAGCAATTAAGTTAGGAATCCATTGGTCTTGATATGACAATAAGAGGCTAAACTTTTTAGATTTCATAAACTTACATCTTTAACCCCTAGCGCACATGCTCGAGCGTAACTCGGGTAAGTGTTACTGGCAAATTTGTGCGTTTTATTTAAGTTTTATTTAAAATTCACTATCGATTATATCTCGGGCAGTGTAATAATTATCAATATAATTATCAATATATTAATTATAAATAATAAAAAAAATGATTTATTTTTACCGTTGTATCAAAAAAAAACGTGTGTTAAGGGGTTAATTAGATATTTTAAAATTTTGTACTTTGCATCTAGATTATTACACTCTTACGTTATTACTCTTTTAAGTTTCAATTTGTTTCTTTTCGAGTAAAATCGACAAATACGCGATAAAGTCTTGTTAATCAACTAATTCATTGAAATTCTAAAAAAGCTTGAATTGCAATGGAATTTTAATACAAATTAATGGGGCGTCTAAAAGATATTTTATGCAAATATATGTGACGATATTTGAAAATTTAATTGAAATCATTGTAATATTTTATAATTAATGCCATCGGGCATTGGAGTGTTTTTCTAACTAAAATTTAAACAAAAGCTTTCTATTTGAATGAAGAACAAAACAAAATTTTACTATAGATGTTTTAAAATGATAAAATTATCGACACTAAATATAAATTGCCTACATTTTCTATGACTAAGTTTCCTATATAAAAAAGACATTAAAATTAAATGAAAAATCCATAAGGGGGCAATATGGGCAAACATCCCCCCTCCTAGACTATTTGGAAAGACATTTTTTGCGGCTTTTATTTATTTAATGGAGATTAGAGAGTATAGTTGTTAGATTAATAACGTATTTAAAACCTTGTTGATTATTTTAACAAGTTATAATACAAAATTTCGTTTACGATTTCTCGACTTTGCAAAACGATCACTCACGTTTTCAACATTTACTGGATTGTCTCTGTGAACATTAAGTAGGGCATCACATCACAATCGTCTATGTCCAATAAGCTGCCCCGTCATCTCTGTGGCCTCGTAAAGGAATATTCTGCCTTCCTAAAAATATAACTGATTCCACAATAGGCGTCAAGCGCTGACGATTTTCTAAAACCTGTTGAAGCCGTAGAGAATTTACTCTGTTTACAATATAAATTGTTGATTCATTGTAGATTTTTAAAAATCGCTTTCTGCTGCAACAGCTTCCTTGTGATATGTTGCTTTTTCGTTCATTGTTAGATCTTCATCGTTGCCAAACACTTTAGCAAATACCTGTAATAGTTGTTTAACTAACTTCTGAATTGTTACTTGTTTTATAGATCCTGTAGTCAGGTGTAGAGATTGTGATTTCTCGTGCTTTTTGTATTCTCGAGAAATTAAATTCTCATTTTTTAAACTTTTAAATTCTCGAGATTTTATTATTTTAAAAACAAAACATACAAAACTCTTCGTTGTGTTAAATTTAGTCATTTTTTGAGAAATAATTTTTCAAAAAATATAAACAATTCAATGACTTGTCATATAATCTTCTTCACTTTTTTGATGTGAAATTACTGGATATCGAAAAATTCCTTTCATTTTGTGTTGATGTTGCTCTAACCGTGCTTAAAGCATTTTTAAGTTTCTGTAAATTATTTGTAAGTTTTCTTGTAGCTTCATATATATTTATTTCTTTCAATAAAGTGCGAAAGTCATCATCAATTAGGATTTGAGTAGTTTTGAGTGTTTGACGGATAGAATCTTCTAACCTCCTCTTAAGATTTAAACTATTAGTTTCTTCATTAGCAATTTCAAGTTCGCCATAATTATTCTCACATTCATTAACCCCTTAATGCACATGCCCGAGCGTAACTCGGGTAAGTGTTACTGGCAGATTTGTGCATGCCGTAGAGAGACTTGGGTATACTAAATATAAAGTTTTGTTTAAGATATAAGTGTTACTGGCAGATTTGTGCATGCCCGAAAGAGACTCGGGTATACTAAATATAAAGTTTTGTTTAAGATTCACTAACGATTATATCTCGGGCAGTGTAATAAATTGAACAAAATTTGAACCCTTTATCAAAATATAAATGAAAAATG
The DNA here is from genome assembly GCA_022537955.1 of Schmidtea mediterranea. NCBI lineage: Eukaryota > Metazoa > Platyhelminthes > Tricladida > Dugesiidae > Schmidtea > Schmidtea mediterranea. Next base: position 32,165,659 of record CM039680.1, on the reverse strand, counting down.
TTCAAATTTATACGTACCTGAAAGAGACATTTCAGTAGGCGAGAGCCTTACTTTATATAAAGGCAGAGTTGGTTGGAAGCAATATCTACCACTAAAATGTACACGTTTTGGAATCAAATTATACCTTTTATGCGAATCGAAATCTGGCTATGTTTATTTGTTCCTAATTTATACAGGAAAAGGTACGATCCTAAATGACAAATACAAAAATATGTCCCTGACTTCGCAAGTAGTCCTATCATTAGCTTACAATCTGTTGAATCAAGGTTACTGCATAACAATGGATAATTTTTATATGTCTCCTGAGCTAACTGATTACCTTATTTCTCATAAAACAGATATTTATAGAACCATGCGGGTTCACAGGAAAGAAGTACTAAGTGAAATACATAATGCGAATTTGAAAAAAGGGGAAATTATTGCATTCTAGAGAGTTAAAGTAATGGTAATGAAATGGCGGGATAAGAAGGATATTTGCTTATTATCAACTGTTCACAGTCCCGAGAAAGTTAGAACAGATAAAACTGGTAAAGATGGCAATAATATTATGAAACCTAAAGTTGTTGTTATTTACAATGATACGATAGGAGGTGTTGATCTAAACGATCAACACCTTCAATATTATCCAGTAACTAGAAAAAGAGGGAAAAAATATTACAAAAATTTTTTCTTTCATCTGCTTGATATTGCAATATATAAAGGCTTTGCTTTGTATCAAAAATATAGCGGAAAGAAAGACCACTTAGATTTTCGGTTAACTCTAGTTGAACGTGTCTAATAGAGACTTATCATAGTGAATCTAGGACAGCAAAACTTGGTCGACTAAAGAAACCTGGGCCCTTGAGACTAACATAACGACATTTCCCTGATTATATTCCACTAATGAAAAAAAGCTGCACCAACTAGATGATGGGCTGTTTGTTGCAACCAACGGGACAGCAAAGGGGAAAAGAGGAGGGAAGAAACTCGATATTACAGCCAGCCATGTAATATTGGCTTGTGTGCAGTACCCTGTTTCAAAATCTATCATACAGAATTAAATTTTTAACTTTAATTTGAATTAAACACTTTATTTTCTTATTATAATATTCAAATATGTATATATTTGAGTTTTGAATAAAAAATAATTTATATTCATTTTGACTATATTGAATATTTAAAATAATGTTTTTGAATTGAAATAGGTCTATATATTAATTATTAATAATAAAAGAATGATTTATTTTTGGCTTTGTATCAAAACAAACTTGCGTTAAGGGGTTAATTTCAGTTTCTGGGCGAATATTTTCTGTATCATTGTTATTTTTGAACTATCTTTTTTTATGATTTTAGATCGTTTAACAATATTATTTTTGGAACTTATTATAAAAAATCTATCTGTTTATTTTAATTGTAAACTATTTGGATCTTGTAGAAACCTTATCAAGGATACCAGAACTGGATCTCTTCTCTTTGCAATTTGAAGTTTTATTTCTGTAAAAAGTAATGTACTTATGTCAGTGCAATTATTTGTAGTGAGAGTAGTAAATAAAAATTTTAAAATACCTTCAGCTAGTAAAAGGTTTGTATCGTGCTGGCTAAGTGCCTCGATGCAATTTTAACTGGTTTCAAGGCTTTCGATTTGTTTAATGCCATTGGATCATCATATTCTGAATTCAATAAAAGACATAAATTGATATCAAACAATGCCTTAATCACAGGACTTTTAATTCATAAAAATCTTTCAACCATTATTTCAATGGTATTCCAAAGCGTTTTGCAATCTAATAAAAGTTGTAACTCATTTTCTTCAATAGTTTTTACATAATTTTGTAAAATGGTATTACGTAATTGCTAATTTTTGAAAAGCCTGACGATTCTTCTAATTTTTTTTATAATTTCAAATTTTGAATTAATGTGATTTAATTGATGTAACTCATGTAATTTATGTCGTCATCACATTCATCAAATTCTGATACAGAGGCATTTGAATTTTCATTTCCGTACAAGTTCACGTTACAATCTTGATTTGGTGTAATATAGAAAATTTTTATAACTGCTATATGAATGACATGGTTATAACATAGGTGTTGGTATGCATGAGAATGTTTTCTAAATTTAACCATGACACTGGCTCCATCACTTGTTGTGGACACAATGTCAGTCTCAAAATTTAATCCAAAAGATTTAAGTTTTTCATCAACTAAATCGATTGCTTTTTCGGCCGGGCAAGAACCGTCAATACGAACTACACCTAAATTGTCTGGTTGGCCATCGGAATAGTGTTAATGAACGTCCATATATCGCCGATTTCCAAAACTTGTCCTCTCGTCAATTGATTGGGAGAATTTTTTCTTTTCAATTTTAATTTCGTTAAGCTTTTTGTCTCATAATATTTAAATATTAGATTTATTATGTCGGTGGGCTGTTTTGGTAACGACAACCCTTCCTTAATAATGCTATTTCGAATAAACTCACTCTTACATATTGTAGAAATTGAAATTCCATCTTTGGCAGCGAATCTTGAAACAATTTCTTCGACTTTCAAACATAAACGATTGTTTATTTGCAAAAAACTATCAATTCTTTTAAACTTTTTGGCAGTACTCTCAACTTCTTTAATTTTCCTTTTCATGTGATGAACATTTATTAGATGGCGACGTAAACCAGTTGTTGAAGAATTGTTGCATCAAGAATTTGGTGCAAAAAGTGCAAGTACCATGATCAGAAACTCTTTTGAATAATTTCCAAATATCTTCATTATTATAATCACTCATTATGGGGCTAAAATTATAATATATTTAATTTATTCTATAAAGAAATGTTAAATTTAATGAACTTTACCAGAACTAAAACTTTAAACACTGTTTTATAATAACTCGAACAAAATTTTTTATCTTATATTATAAATTATACAGCCTGTACCCTATATAGAAGAAAAATCAATAAATCTTTATATTATTTTTCCAAATCTAAAACTAAAATATATATAAAATATAAATTGTTATTAAAAATAATACTTTGCTTACAAATAAATATTATTAAAACATCAACAAAAAAATTTACATCAAATTAATAAAATGACATTGAGATTGAGAGAATAATAACATTTCAAATATCACATCTGCTTATCCAGGAAACCAAAATATATTGAAAATCAAGTTTTAAAAATAGTTCTAGTACCAGTCACAAGGTGGCTCTACATAACTTACATTTTTTATGTTTTTGTTTTGTATAATTACAGCTAATTTTGTCTGTGTTAATTTTAAAAAAATTCTCGAGAAATCAGAATCTCGACAATAACAATTCTCGAGAATTCTGGAGATAAGATTTCTCGATCATAATCTTTAGTCAGGTGGTATGAAAATAATGCTCAATAGTTTACTATTCGTACTTTTTCAGATGAGAATAATTAAGATACCACTTTTTTTGATTAGTTTTCTTGTGAACTGAATGGAGCATTTTGCAGTCATCTGAAAGTTTCCGAGGCGATATTAACAGTTTTTTTTAGTTAAATCATCAATAATTGTTTCAACAAAATTTCCAACGTCATTGATAAACCCAGTTTTTGAAATCTGACTTGAATATATACGGCTAATTTCAGTGGTCGCAGGCTCAGGCGCAGTTAAAATATTTCCATTTTCGGAAAAGGCACAACTATGTCTATTGATCTGTCATTCCTGTTCTGTTTTTCGATGTCTGTGTGTCTGTTTTCTCATGTTCAACATGTTGAGTAACAATACATTACTTGCCGATGCTGCCGCTGTTGTGGTTTCGAGTTCAGTAGTTTCAGTAGTAACCTCAATAGTAGCAGTATGATTAGTTGTAGGTGATTCAGCAGACATTTCTTTCTTCGTTGCCACAAAAAATGAATCCAAACTAATCAGTGGCCGAAAAGGATTTGCTCTCTTCATGCGTCTCAAAAATATTAATAACGTTTAATTGATAATTCTTTTGATTATATAAGTATAAAACGGTGATTCCTTGGTAGCAGCATAAATTAATCAGATAAATATCAGATAAGTGAATAACAAAATAAGCCCTTTCTGCGAAGTAATAATTATATTGTTGAAAAAAGGTTCGATTATTAAATAATTCTCTTCAGTTTCTTTTATTTAATAATCTAAACTTGTATCAACAATATAATTATTACTTCACAGCAAGGGCTTATTTTGTTATTCACTTAACTGGACTATTGATTATAGCAACAACCTGTTATATTTTTTTATTATAAACTGATATTAATACACAATTATTTAAAATTTTTAATTTTAAAAGTAATTTGTATTTTGTATTTATTGTTTTTTCATATAACACAGCATGTTGTTTGAAAATGGAAGTAAATTATGCTTATTAAGTAAACTGTTTAAAAGTGATATGAAATTTAATAAAATTGTCTGGCCCGAATTTTAAATCGGACTATTGGGATACCAATATATGACTTTATAACCTAAATCATCCCCCCCTTACTAGATTTTCTGGATCCGCCCCTGACTCTGATCAGACAAAAAGCCTAGCAGTTGTAGCTTGAATATTTTGTCTGAATTAAATTATATCTCTGCTGTAAGTTGACTGGCATTTTCATTGAAATCGAATATGTTATTTTGTAAAGTCAGCTAATGTAGGACACTGATGACAATTTAAAATAAACTTTTTTTAGATACAATATTCTAGATTTAATAATAGTTTAAGCATCTCGATAAGTATAAAATTAGACTCATTGACTGAATTTAATGAGGCTTTTCTAGTGTACTTTGAAATGCATCAAAAGAATTTGCCATAGATTTTGGTTTTTTATTGTCAAAATCGCCAATTGTCTAGTTTTCCTAATTAGTTTCAATGGTTTAGTTGCTTAATATCCTTTTTTCAATAGTAACCTGGATTTTGTCTTCATACAGCTTCAGTTAACTCTATTTTGACCTTTTCAGGAGTTTGAAGCGTAACCACATTTATATCACATTCTATAATTTTCATGGCCATCAAAAATATTACTAGTCGTGTATCTTCAGTTTCTTTCTAACGTGGACATCTAAAAGTCACATAAATTAAAATAAACAATTTTTAGCACATTATAAAAGAAAAAAATATTTGTTTGGTTTGGTGGATAAATTCATAAACCTAAAATTAATGAATATCCCCATACGGATTTCATGACCTAAATTTTTAACACTTGTCACAATATCAGATTCAGAAGCAATCTACTGGTACATCAATATTCCAGTGAAAGAATCCTTCAAATCTCCAACAAATTTTATATATGCATACGAAACGAGACTTTGATTTAAGGCAGAGCTTCTTAAACTTTTGTAATTCACGACCCCATTTATGATTGCGAGTTTCTTGACGACCCCATACAAATATAAAAGAAAAATAAATTTATATTTTTTTAAAATTCCTATAACATTTTCTAATTCTAATTCATAGTAAATGTTATTCAAGTTATTACAATACTCTTAATAGAAATGCAGGTACAAACAATCTTTCCGAACTAGAAGATTTTATGATATATTTATCTACGATAATTGTTATTTTATCTTTATAACAATAATTTTACAAGTTAAAAAACATTTTCTGTTAAATTGTATTTTTATCTCTCGCGACCCCAGAATTTTAAGTTTTCTATAAATTTCGTCTTATCTAAATAATAAAAAATTTTTTTATATTTTTAAGTGAAAATATTTCATTTAATAAATAAATGTCATACCTAGTTATTAATTTGAATTATATTTATATAAATAATTCCGCTATCGACAAATTATTTTAAAGTTAATATTGTTATTATAATTAATTATTTTTGTTATTAATAATATTATTATTGGTTAAATCGAAACCATAAATAACTTACAATTGTTTATTTGTAATATAAATTTTTTAGGTTTCTATAAATTCTACAAATTCAAGAGCTCAAACTATATATGAATTTGCGAGACCTAAATCTTCCAGCTTATTCAGTAACCAGTCAAGTGATCATACAACAATGACAAAGTCAACAAAAGTTGCAAGACCACATACAAGTTTTCCAAAATATCACAATAATAGATATTCTAATGCTAAATCGCGCTGTCAGAGTTCCATTTATCAGAAGACCGAATATCCAAGAGGCGATTATTCTATTCATTATCAATGGCCAGTAACAATTCCTCACCATCATTTATTTTGAAGATATCATAATTAACCTTTATATTATTATTAATATTATTATTATTATAATTATTATTATTATTATTATTATTATTATTGATTTATTCATTTTATAAAAATTTGCTGATTTATTGATTAAATTTTTCTCGTTTGTTCTTACTAAATAACAATTAATAAATGGACTATTAACATTATTTTATATTTTACTAGCCGTAACCTGTCAAAAATAGCGGCCTTTCTCTGTTTGAAGTTTAGATTTATATTAATTAGTTAATTTTATTGTCTAGCAGTCTAAAAATCCAAAAGATTTTACAAAATCTTTTTCTAGAATACAAATTAATTATTATTATTAATTATTATTGCTACTGACAATTATCAGTAGATCATTAATTTGTATAATTTTGGTTGTATCGAGCGTTATATTCATAAGTAATTACAGCCAAAATTATATAAATTAATAATTTGTTAGTGTAATTAGTAAATCAGTAAAAATGAATGTTTTAGTCGTTCTATATGGATTTCTATAACTCAATTTTTATGTTTATTTTTTGGATGCATTAAAACAAAATTTTCTTAAGCTTATGTTTTTTGTTACTTTTGATTCTTTTTATTTAAACGTTGAATTTTATTTGATGTTTAATTATTGTATTTTCCATTTGATTTTTTCACTAAATTTGGTGATTTCCTTTTAGTTTTCACATTCTGCTGGAAAAAAAGTCATGGAAAAATCAATGGCGCTCCCGCGTTCAAGAGATTCTCACCAGGAAAATTAACCATTCAGGAAATTAGCTGAAATGGGCGGTCATCAGTAAAAGATGAGCCACATTGCTATGAATGATAATACTTTGACTTACCATGGGTTCACGAGGTACCATAGAAGATTTCGTGCTATATTCTTTCTCTGGTCCCTTTATATAATAAAATTATTCAATTTTAAACAATGCCCCCACGATATCACTTTGAACTTTCCGAGTTCTGGAAGTTCTTTGAGATTCTACTTGTTTATATATATATCTTGTTTTTTATTCTGACACATGTCTCAGGTTTTGCACTAACTTATGATTTGTGCTCTCATATGTGGCCACACGTATTTTGAAAATATTAATTTTATTGTTGCATTTGCGCCTGGATCACGAGTTTTGTGAAGTCTTTGGAATTCTCTAAAATGAATATTTTTGGAAGGACTATTCGCGGCAGTTCTGTTATATTATTTACTAATATTCCATTTTCCGTTATGTCAAGTTTCAATAATGGTGATTGGTTATTTACCTGATTGAATGCGGAATCCTTCTGATGTTTCAGCAAGTTTTCAAGATTTATTGTTTGAATAAAGTTCATTGATATGTCGTTTTTAAGATTGTCAACCTGTCTAGATAAAAAATTAGTTATCAGTTTATATTGACCCCTGATATGACGAATGCTGATGTTAAATTCATTAATAAAGTGTATCCATATCCATTGCCGGTTAGATAGATCTTTCCTTGCGTTGGTGTGGAGTCAATAGCTCAAACATGTTACCTTCCAAGTGGTGTGTAAAGTACTTGATTGATAGAAACACATTGAGTTCTTCTCGGTCGAACGTAGATTATTTCTTCTCAGTTTTGTTAAACTTTTTAGAAACGAAACTAATGGGAGAAATCTTTCCATCCTCATTTTTATAGTTGAGGCTGGCTCCTATTTCAACATCTGATACATCTGTGCATAAGCCAAACCTGCGATTTGAGTTCGGTATGGTCATTTCTGTTATTTCTTGTAGCTTCTTCTTGACTTCATCAAACGAGGTAGAGTGTTCCTAAGTTCACGTGTATTTGAATTTGTCTTTGGAGTGTTTTGTGACCAGATCATGAAATGGTGCCATGGTATCAGCCAAATTTAAAAATCAAATTTGTTTTGGAAACACAAACTATCAGAATGAATAAAACATGAAGTGGATTCGTTCTTTGTCTAGATCATATATCTTGTTCCTCGTACCAAATATGATCTTCTTCGATTTCTCGACCCCTCCTTCGACTTCTAGGAGAGGTAGAATCATGTGGCCACCTTCGATGTGAAGATTTGGCGGTTTTCATTTGGATTGTATCATGAGCTTTTTATAAGTTTACCTTGGTACGTTAATTCCCTTGTATGAAGAATAAGCCTCGAAAGGGCGGCTTGCTGAACTATGCCCAATGAGGCGCTGGATGTTACTTCTCACCAGAAAATTAGTGCTATATATGACAGCTGGATAGTTCATGGTTTCCATCTGTTCCGCAAAACTATTCGCGGTCGTCTCCTTCAACACTCAGCCATGTCTTCCCCGTTCGTTAGATCATTCACCGAAGGATTTACTCGCTAGAGACTTTGGTTCAATTCTATCTTTTAATTTTTCAAGGTGTAATTTATTGTAAAATACTCGTGAATTGATTATTTGTCGAAGTTTTTCATAATTTATTCGATATAATTTATGCATTTTGCGTCTTGTGGTTCGTCCTGTGGGTATTTATTTATCTGCTGAATACCGCTCAACTCATATAATACGTTTCTCAGTCATTTTTATTTATCAACTATCGATATTTTGTTTACCACTATCTGTTCATTGTTGTCGATCGTATCTTTCACTCTAACCATCTACGAATACTGATTGAAACATGTAAGTTCTGTTGTAGTTGATTCCTCACGCATTTTGCTAGTTGATTTAATAAATTTTATTTGTTTGTCGATTTATTGCTTGGTTTTTAATTTTAGCTTAGCTTTTAATACTTCACATAATTAGCGGTCCTCATGAAATATTATTATACGTTGATCTCAGACCTTGCGACTAATAAAAAATTTCGCCGTTCGTCATTTATTGATTGTCTATTATAGATTCCTTCATTCAAATCTCCTGGGGAAAACCTTACACAGTGCCCTACCCTCAGATTTGTGCAAACTTCGAGTAGGTGGGATAACTAAAAACATTTTCACAGCGTTCTGCCCATGATTTTAGCGAATGGTCTCATGAAGAAATTCTCAATTCAACTTATCTATTATTCATTTAAGATAAGTTAAATTAATTTTTTATCGAAATATTGGTCGTTTGAATTTATCTTTTACCAGGGTTGTGAGATTTTGAGTCTTTCAACGATTTCGATTCTCATTGTACCCTTTACCGTAATCTTAAACTTCTATGCATATTGATATTATAGTTATTGGGTGCTAACTTAACTAAATGGTGTGAGAGACTTTAAGCCGATTGTATGGTTGTTAATTAAAGGTTGATTTTTATCATGGACAGGCAAAAGAGTAGCGAGCCAAAGACTCGCACTTGAATTTTTTTTCACTGCTATATCTTTCATTTTGCGTTCCAGCCTGCCGTTCCTCACGGTCACGGAGTCGTTGCAAATAAACTGTGCTTATATGTTCCGATGACGCTGTGTAAAAAATTATTTACTTGCGATATATGTCGACTGTGGGCCAGAAAAGTTTCGACTTGATAAAAGAATCATTATTACTGAATTTCATACATATGTTTGGCCAAGACAAGACGTTGTGTAGAAAACTATTTATTTGCGATAGATGTGAACTGTCGGCCAGAAAAGTTTCGACATGATAAAAAGAATCATTATTACTGAATTTCATACATATGTTGGGCCAAGACAAGATTTTGTTTAAATGAATCGGAAATAACATGCAAACACAGCAATGCAGATTTAAAATCAAACCTATTAACATCAAGTAAACACCCTAAAATATGAGGAAAATATAATTAAATATAAAATCGAAGAACATAAAAGTAAATTAAAATATAGACAGATATGCACCAAGATCCGCATGAAACTGACATAGAAACAACACGATAACATAAAAATTTGACCTAAGAAAATGAACAATCTATAAAAATAGCAATTAATGAATAAAATAAAAAAAAATAGAATATTTTTAGTAAAGAAATATCCAATTAAAAAATAATAAAAATATATTGTTCATTTATGTAGAAAAATGATAAAATTAAAATTAGATATTACAATTAAAGCCAAGGTCAAATTTTGTTTTAATGCATCAAAAAGAACACGCAAGGTTATGGTCACAGAATAGGTATATATACCGATTCATTTTCACAGAATTTTAATCACTTTTCCTCGTGAAAAACTCTAACTGTTTTTTATTAAAAAATTTTATTGTTCATTAGAGAACCTTATTCAAGTAAACTTCACGTTTTAAGGATATTATTAGCAGAACGCTATCGATCGAGATTTTGAAATTCGAAGTGAGGGTGAATAATTTAATGCACATTGTATGAATATGGAACGATGTTAAAACCTGTAATGTATATGGTAACTTTAATTATGTACTTTCTACGAAAAAACTGTTTTCTAAAATATGTCGAAATTAGTAAAAGATGAAAATAAAATGAGCATTCCATTTGGGAGTAGTAATAATAATAATTCCATCAGCACCAACTGTGATGTTCCTATGAGCATCTTGAATTATGTTCGATTAAAAATCTTAGGTTTAGATAACATCATAAATTGTATAAAGATAGTGGACGAATTTTGAACCATGATAATCCAAAATCCATACAACCGTAGAGATGAGATTCCAACGCCAATACCAAGGCCTAAATGATTGAAGTTCGACTATCCATACCATTAATAACGATAACAAAAAGACTATCAACAAATAAAAGTTCCGATAATCAAAACATCTCAACATATTATGATTAGAGAAAATTCAAAATATGTTAATGCCAACGAAGATAGTCGAGCTTAATTTATAACAAATTTCTGAATTACAAGTAATCACTATATACCAGTGTTTCCCAACCTGGGCGATAACACCCACTGGTGGGCGTTTGAAACATTGCAGCGGGCGTTTTATGTAAATGGGCGTCAGGTGGACGTTCTATTTTTTCTGGGCGATAGTAAAAATGAAGACAATTTGCTTATGAGAATGTAATTACAGGTCTTAGCCACCACAGAACTATAAAACATAAGTGTTTTGTTTGGACGTATGTCGGCATTAAAACTTTCAAACCACCACCATATATTATAAATCTCAATAAGATCTGGCGGCACACGCGTAAAGCGTGCACTTGTACATGCAAATCAATCACTAGAAATATTAATTCTTTAAAAATGATGTAAGGTTCATTGGCCAAATCGTCTCAAACCACAGCATTAGTCCATTACCAGAACGTCTGGACATAACCAGGAATTTTCCAAAACTAAAAACAGTAACACAGCTTCGAAGTTTTCTCGGAACAATAAACTCTGTTACAAGTTTATTCGACATATATCGGTAACACTTGCTCCGCTATCCGCACAATGCGATCGTTTCAAGTTAGCTCAAATCATATGGGTTGACAGATCACTACATACTTTTACAGAAGTTAAACAGGCCCTATTTAACATCCTATTTAATCCTATTCACTCCAGGTTGGTCAACTAAAACTTATGACAAACGCTTCTGACGTTGTCTCAGGAATAGAAATGAGTCAACAGACCACTCGAATTCTTTTCAAGAAAACTCACAAACACACAACAACGATACTCTACATTCGATCGTGAATTGCTAGCAAACCATGAGTCGATAAAACATTTCATACATTTACTTGACGACCGGAAACTTATATTCAAAACTGACCACAAACCTCTTCTACACATTAATAACATGAAAACTTCCTCACCAAGACAGCAACAACAAATCACATTCATCTCCAAATTCTCTTGTTCAATCGAACACTTAAACGAAAAAGAGAATGCAGTTGCCGACTGTTTATCAAGATTCATAAACGCATTAACACATACTTCTTTTTTCATCAGAACTACTAAGGTAATACCCACCCTCAACTGAAGACATAAATTATTTTCACCAGAACTCTATATGTAAAAAAGAAATATACTTCGAAACCTCATTATCAGGACACATCAATTCATCCTTTCCAAAAACTTTAGACACACAGAGTTTGACGTAACACATGACTTTCACCATCCAGTTTCATCAGCAACTTACGATTTTATTTGTCTAAAAGTTGTTTGGCCTTTCGTGTGACGCGATATTAAAGATGTTGAACAGCAACTTATTTCTGGTCTTCAAGTACAGAAGTTCTTTCTCAAAGTGGATGAATCCACTTTGCGAAATAATGAAGCTATGTTGATGTCCTATGTTCGTTTTGCAGCTGATAAAGAAGTTCAAGAAGAGTTACTCTTTGCAAGTAAATCACATTTCATTCTTAGTCACAAATGAAGCATTATGCTTTAAAGGACTTTTAAAGACTTCAACAACTGGTGAAGCAATTTTTTAAGTGGTTGAAAAGTATTTCACAGAGCACAACATTCCTCTGCAAAATCTGCTTTCATGTGTAAGTGATTTGGCAACATCTATGGTTGGTGCACATCGTGGATTTTAGCACGTCTTAAAACAGTGGTCCCTTCTGTTATCACCATCTACTGTATTCTCCATTGCCATCACCTCTTGGCCAAGCATTTGAGTGAAAAAATACATGAAATACTGCGAGTCGTAATTCAAGCTGTGAATTATATCAAAGGAAATGCTCTTCGAGACAGAGTTTTCCAGGAGCTTTGTGAAGATGGAGATGAAATACAATTAAGGCTCTTGATGCACACGAAGGTTAGGTGGTTAATGAAAGGAAAGGGTGTGACTCGTTTTGTTTAGCTTTATGAGAGAGTACTTCAGAGGGTTTCAGGTGGGTTTCAGGTGGGTTGTAATTCTATCTGTGCACAGACAGATATGCTACATGTATGATGTATTTAATCGTTTCAATGAGTCTAACCTGCAGTTGCAAGGTCAAAAAGTCACATTGATAGATGGCAAACGTGTTGTGTCAAGCCTTATCCAGAAGTACACCCTATTTAAGTCCAACATAGCTAGCAGATTATTTCAGCAGTTTCCAGTATTAGCTGGGTTTGTGCGAGAGAGCAGTGAAGAACCCGATGATGATGAGTTTATGATTTAGGTGACTCGCTTGGAAAAACTGATAGGAGACATGGAAAGGCGCTTAGCAGACTTGCTTCATCTGAAGATTCCTGACTGAGTGCTTACGATTTGAGAATTTGAACTTCATGAATTATCCTGCTGATATTCAAGAGGAGTTAATTGAGGTACAGAATGATGAGAAGTGAGGGTTGCAATGAAGAATGGATTTTCTTCTAAATGTTTCCATTTTCATGATCATTACCAAAGATTATTTGAGATTTCACAGCCTGTTTTGTTGACATTCCCCACGTCATATATGGTGGAAGCCTCTTTCAGTCATGTGATAATGCTACTTTCTAACAAAGAAATCGTCTTGACATTGTACAGAAAGGTGATCTTCGTTTGAAACTTACTAAAGTTTCTCCTTATGATCTACAACTATCAAAAAACTTTCAAGAACAATGATCTCACTAAAATGTTATTAGAACACGCTCATTGTGGTGTAATACATTCTTGTAATGGAATTGTTATTGTCTGATTTGTTTGGAAAAAAGTAAATAATTTTACAAAATTCCTATTTTAAGATATATTGCGTTAACATTTTTATGCACTTAAATAGTGGTTTCCAAATTGCATGAGTTATTGTTGGGCGTTGGCTTAAACTAAGTATCAAATGAGCGAGAGTCCAGAAAATGTTGTGAACCACTGCTCTACACTAACTATCACACGACCAAACAGAATCTAAATAGAAAACGTTGATTTTGCAAACAATAACAAATTAATCGTACCATGAGTGATCACCCACGAGTCAGACATCATCACGGAAGTCAGTTCCCAACGAATCGACCTACCTAAATAACTGCTCCGAATTCTGTTCGAGCGAAATAATTGAGTCCAACCAGCCACTAAATCAAAGAAGCTTGCGGAGTAAGGTGATTATCGTCGTCGAAGAGAAATAGATGTAAAACATGGTTCCAGAAAAGTAGACGAGAGATAATCCAATCGATTGTAACTGTAAATTTTTAATAATAATGATTCCACATCGGCAGAAAATTCAAATCGTGATGGTACTATTAGATTTGAACTAATCAACACTGAGTGAACAAAGTCACAACGGATGATGTCAGACACCCACGCGACCAACGATCAGATTGTTTAATAAACAATAAACTATTGATTGAAATAAAAAATGAAATTAAATAAAATATCGCAGGCCGCCCAATGAAATTTATTTTCGTCTAATATAAACATTCGATAAATCCGACGAATTTATTGAGAAAATGAGTAATTCAAATGACGATACTGTCAACGAGAAGATACTATATATAATCAAACAATATTAACCAAAGCAGCAGATATGAATCCAAATACTAAGAAATCATCCATCGATAATGATTATAGAAAAGCGGATTTGAGTAGAGATCGACTCAAGTCTTCGGCCTACATTAGAAGTGGATCCAGAGTTTGATAGGACAAACCTAGGGCAAGGTATACGAATTTATGTTTTATTCTTATTTTCACACATTAATAAATGAATTTATACAAAGCACGCACCTAGATTTATAGGCTGTTGCGAATTTACGATTTATGATTAACACGATGATAGGATGTTTATTCACTTTTCATTTAGCACGTAGAACTGCAGAGGAAGGATGGACCGATGATTCCAGAGTCACCCTAACAGTTCCAGTTCAACAATCGGAAAGGTATCACCAAGCACTCTGGGACCGTGGATATTTGTTGTCAACGTATGGAAAATACGATTGGCCACGCCGAACGATGAACCAAGATGAAGAAGTTGAGCTACCTAGCTTAGCAATCAAGCGGAACCAGGCAGGTATCCGGCAAGAAAAATCCAACAGAAAGCCGAGTCGCCTCGAGAACTTCGAAAGGAAATTTGGATGGCAAGCGAACATAGCTGGGTGGCAATTATCTCGAATAAACGCTGATATCGCAAGTGGAGTCATTCCAAGCACAGACAGCTTCGCTCCGGATTACGGGGTCTCATTCGAGTTAGATGATCCCGCGTTACTCAATATGGAAGCACCAACACAGCTAGACCTGCCGAACCGATTAATTCAACCGACCTTATTAGTGCGTTTAGGTCATCGACAACAGGAGGATCACCCTATATCCGCGTCACCCACAATGGAAATACTTCGACATTACAAACAACAAATCTCCCGGTCATTAAATGAAAGAAGATAATTGTGAAATTTAATATGATAATAAATGTTTTCGTAATTCATTTTCTTGTGTTGATTTTGTGTTTTGTACGTGGACTACTTTGTCATAATTTTAATCACAAAAATTAATCGTATAATAACCAAGTAGTGTGTAGTGATAGCATATATCAAAAGTTTGGATCATCCCGATTTTTTGACCCTGAAATTTTTTTTATAAATAAATTATAACTTATATTATTGAATCTTTTTTAATTTTCACAAACTTCAAAATTTCAGCACTTTTCGACCAATAAAATAGAAATTTTAAAATTTCTTTGAGAGGCATCCTCATCTTCTTAAAAAACTATTTTCTCTAACCGAAACATTATAATCTCGTTTTCTACACTCAGATAATCGGCATCTCCAACACATACAATCATAATTTTTTGTCTGTACTAGTATCATTTCTTTTTGGCAAGAGGAGCATTTTAATTCATTCGCTAACATGCCATTGTTTTTCATAAAATATATGAGTTCTTCATTCATTTTAATTATTCTATCGATATACATTTTAAGGGGATTAAAAAATTAATTAATATTGATTTTGCCCTGTTAAAATTTCAATAAATATCATTTTTATTTAATTTTTATCCATCTCGGTTTTTTGAAGACATGGGTCAAAAAAACAGGTTGATCCAAAAGTTTTAGAGTTACAAAAAAGTTTAATTAAAAATATAAAACACTATAATTAATATTGAAATATAATAAAAAACATGAATATAAACGAAATACACTAGAGTTCTTTAAGCTGTCACTAGGACAATCTGAATAATAACCCTTAGTGGTCTAATAAGTTAATAAAATTTATTTAGATTTTTTGATATGGATATACATTCAAGGTAATATTTATTTTAATTCAACTCGATTAATTATTTTTTAGGAATCAGTTAATTTAAAAGCTTA
Source organism: Schmidtea mediterranea (assembly GCA_022537955.1). Taxonomy (NCBI): domain Eukaryota; kingdom Metazoa; phylum Platyhelminthes; order Tricladida; family Dugesiidae; genus Schmidtea; species Schmidtea mediterranea. Next base: position 32,149,517 of record CM039680.1, on the reverse strand, counting down.
TGATTACAATATTCCGATTGGAAATATTGAAGATGAAGATCGAAAAAATATTGCAGATATTCTCCATTTGATGAATAATGACATGGTTTTTAATGAGATTTTCATTCATTAATTGTGAAAGAAAATTGAAGTCACAAGTACACGATAATAAAAAATATAAAATTCAGATAGTTATTAAAGGAGTCAAGATTAACAATTCTATTATCAAACTTATTTGGAAAATCAAAAATGTTGTCGAATAAATTTTTATCTTTTGTAAAGTTTTTTATATTTTGTCGAGTTTTATAATAATTTGAATCTATCAGTATTTTGTATATAAAAACAGTAAACTTTACCATATTTTCAATAAAATATCATATAAAAAATTTAACGAGTTTACCCCGAGTATCTATAATTTAAAAGATTTGAGCAGGGATCTGCCCTTATTGACAAATTATTATAAAAAATTTGAGCTGATATATTTTCATATAAAAATAATATAATAAAATATTTAGTAAAAAAATCAAGGGGTCTGCCTTATTTTCACACACACACACACACACACATATATATAACATTAAAAAATAATCAAGGGGTCTGCCCTTATTTTCATATAAAAAAATTAATTAATTATTATAAAAAATATATATATATATTTAAAAAAATAATAAAAACTAAAATTTTCGTTCATTAATTGATAATTTATCATCGGTTTCTTCACAATCTGATTTCGGTAAATTGCTTTCTAAATTAAAAAATATTTAATTTAATGACAAATTAAAATTATTACTTGAATCGTTATTTGCAGGTATAGTTTCAGGTTGATAATTTTCTGTAAGCTTTTCAATATAACCTAATAGTAAATTAAAATTGATTTAATAAAAAAAATGAAACTCTTACTTAAATTTGTATTTTGAATATTATTTCCTCCAACATTTTTGGCAGGACCTTGAATAAATTGAGGATAATTGGGATAATCTAAAAGTATAGTAAATTAGTTTAATAAAATTTTAAAATCTTAATTAAATTATTCCCATATTGATATCCTCCAACATTTTAGACATGACCTTCAATAAATTAAGGATAATTTAGATAATTTAAAAGTATAGTAAATTAGTTTAATAAAAATGAAAATCCTACTTAAATTATTCCCATATTGAATTACTCCAACAATATATTGAGGATAATTTCCTTCATTGAATTGTGGATAGATATTATTATGATCTAAAATTTAAAAAATTTTTTAATAATTTGATTAAATTTTATCTTTAGTTTACACAAATTATCCTCAATTTGTAGGTGGATATCAAAATAACAAGGATAATTCGTGTAAAATAAAGATAAAATTTAATCAAATTATTAAAAAATTAAAATTTTACTTAAATCATAATTTTGTGGATTTACTAAATTATAAAGTAAATGTGAATTAATATAAAATTTAAATTACTTGCTACATATCCGTAACTATGGTTATTGTTGATATTATTCATTATCTAAAAATAAATTATATAATAATTCTAAATTTAAAAAAAAATTCACTTACAAATTAAACTTTTTGATAAATTATGACAAATTGTTAAAATGTTTATCATTATATTCAAATGTGTGTATTTATTTTTTCTTGACCAATCAAAATTGATATACCATCAACATGCACACACGTATATCAATTAACAATGAGTATAAATCAACAAAATCACAACAAAACACAATGATAGATTAAAGATTTATTTAGAGAACAATTAATTTTTCATTGATTTTAGCCAAGCTAAGCAATATTGGCCACAAGTTTTTTTTTCAACGGATTTTGATATCTAATTCGATTATATTCAATCGGCATCAACATTGATTCTAGTTTTGATATCAATAAAGGGGGATAATAGAAACCCATCGGATCAAATACATATATTTTATCTGGTTTTACATAAATTGCGAGCCAATGTTCTCCACCGAGATTAGATGATTGAGTATTTACAATCAAAGCTTTGTTGATATTGATATATGGAATTTTGTCAAGAGGGAAAACATCAATGAAATTTTTCCCCATTAGTTTTCTAGCAATAGTTTGTATCTGAATAGAACTAAAATTAATTAAATTAAATAATTAATTAAATTACTTACTTCATTTTTAACTATAACTAATAATACTTTGGTTTATAGTTTGTTCAAACTAATGATGCCTGTTGAACAAGATTGTTCAAACAAGTACTGTACGGCTTGATGTGATTTGAATCTCTTTTTCAAGAACTCCGTATACAAGTACTGATACAGATTCAGTTTTATAGATTTTTAAATTTTATATCCAATCGTAAATTTCCACTTTGTCGTAACTGGCTTTGATTAAGATCAAAATCAAGAGCCAATACAAATGTAAAAATAGATATTTATTTTTAAAGTTTGACATGATAATACCACAATTCATATTTTTATTAAGATAACCCATATTCCTAGCAATACTTTGCATATAACTAGAACTATAATTATCATTGGCAAAATCTTGACTATATTTTTCACGATAATCATTTTTTTTACTTAATGTTAAAGACTTGACATTAAAGTGCTCAAATATTGAAAATGTTTCCAAATATGATCCTCCATATCTTTTATTCCTTGGAAAGCAACAAGAATAAAATTTGGTAGTCGTCTATCACCAAATATTTGCGTCTTATAAAATGAAGAAGAACCCCTTGGCAATGAAAATTTAATAACTTTCTTACTTTTTATTGGATAAATTGCATTTCTATTAGCAAGCCCAATTTGATGACCAGCTAAAACCGACGATTCAACACGAACTCTTCTAATCATTAACTTTGCATCTAATAATATTATTTGTGGAATTATTTTTGTACATGTTAAACTTCTTTCAGTATTGGATCTTGTTAATTTAATTTGAACACTAACACCGGGTAATAAATATTTTGGTTGATCAAAGAAATCTAATTGAAATGGGGAACAAACACTGATTGGTTTTGATTTGAAATCTAAATTTTTCTTTATGCGTCATTTTCTTCATAACCCATTCCACCTAAATAAGTATGTTTTGTATTGTGATTGTAATTAATAATAGTTTCAATCATTGGCTTTTTAATTCAATTTTAGTAGAATTAAAAATTACTTCAACATCTTTAAAAAGAGTTTGGAAAAAGAAATTGTTTGCAGTAACATCTGATTCATTAGATAAATTTTCCCCATTACTATTTACTATTAATGTATCGTTCAAATCCAAGTACTCGGTTTGAGAGTTATTGATGTAAAATTGAATTGAAGTGTTTCCTAGATCTGTAGTTGAATTCACAGGATGAATATCTTCAAAAGAAACATTTTCAAGTACTGCTTGAGGAGATTGTCTATCAAAGATGCATAATTCTGATTTTGCGCTAATCACGACTGCAATATAGTTCTGCATTCTTTCATTCTTTTGTTTAAATGTTTCTTGCTAATTTTTCGACGTTTAATTGTTCCTCCTTTTTGTTCTTTATTAAATACATCAGAAACTTTGTTAATAACAGAAGGCAAGTGTTCCATTACAGCTGGTATAGAATCTTTAATTTCAGATATTGCATTGTGTTGGGGTTTTGTCGGTGAATTCGAATAGAAATTATTGTCGATCTGACTCCAAGCGTGCTTTAAACAACAGTAACGAACTCCAAACGATATAAACTTTATTGATTAATACACTTTATCTCCACTTTAAAATGACACAACGAATTATCAATCGATCACACTTAGTGCTTATTGCGACCCTTCGGGAAGAATAGCACTTTTCGGATCAATTAGCTTCACACTCAACTGACTACTGCGGTGGGTTTCTAAGATCAGTAACTCTGATTTAGTTGCTTCGCTTTGCTTTGACCTTGCTTAATTTCTGTTTCAAATTTCTCTTTAATTTCTTTCTGTCTTTCTTTATCTTCTGCAATTCTTTGTCTCCTGCAAATTTCTTGTCTCTCAAAATTTTTTTGTCTTTCGTAGTTTTGGCCTTTTGCAAGTTTTCTCTTTTTTTTTGTGTGACCCAATTTCAATTGCGCTTCCTTTTTATACTCCATCATTCAATAACACTTACTGATGTCGAATTGAATTTCTGATATAATTGAACGCTAATTCCTTTTGGGCCTCCATTATCACTGACATCTGTCCAGATAACTAATTTTTTGGAGATGCCCTTTCCCGGATTTTCAAACAATCTTTCTTCCCTTATCTTGAAAGGGCTTTCGAGATAATTTGCGAATTTTGCTTTTGTTTTTGTTTCCCAAAATTTGCACTTGTTAATTATAAATGACCTTCTTTGATTTAATTGTCTGTTTTTATTGGTTTTCTCTTATTCCTTTCTCGTTGTTCAACATTTCTTTTTCATTCTCTTTTTATTAAGCTCCAGAACCACGTCTTACTCACTTCTCATTGTTTCCCCCAATCATTTTACATGTTCATTAATTATTTTATTCAATTATTTAGGTATCCTCAACAATTGGATTTTAAAGCAGGTAAGATTTGAGCATTATTATTTATTACGTCATTAGCAGTTTTCATACCAAAATTTCCAATACATTTAAGAATAAGTAGTTCAAATCGTTCAATTGTTTCAACCAACCAAATCCGTACTGTTTACCTACCAAATATGGTAAATCCCCACCATTTTGATGGGTGCTATAAAAGTTTACAATGTCTGGATTACTCATTTATTTTACGGAAATGTAATGTCAAGTAAGTTTTATCTTGTTTACGAAATATATATTTTCCACTGTCATCACAAATATTGATTTCTACATTGTTTATATATGAGGAAGATACTGGCAAATACATTGAATTTTTCTCAATGAATTGAACGAGATCGTCTTCTTTTTTCTACCCAAATACATTTTATAAAAGGAACACTTAATTCACCCACAAGAATTGGTTCAATAATATTTGTATAAATCATCATTTGTATATTTCTTTGCATTATAGTTGGTAAGCTAGATCCATCAATGATCTTTTCACTAAAAAATTCTTCAATTAATCCCAACTAAGAGTCAAAAGTTTACTAAATTTAACACTACTACCAATTCAATTTTAAAAAGTTGACCTTGTTTACATTTCACAAGATTTGAACGGATGGGAATAAGATGTCATTAACTGATCAGTGACTTGTGAAAATTCAGTAATGAATAAATTTTCTTTAATTGTCTCAGTATACTCTACATCATAATAATAAGTTATAGTTAATCGTATCGTATTAGATTTTGTTTTCTTATTTACTAAACGTATCTGATTCAATTCATATATATATATATATATCAGATAAAATGTAGAGTTGTGACTAATTGTATAGTTTCCTTCAATGTAATAAAATTATTCATAACTATTATGTAATGTACTCTTAATATATTTAATATGAGAGTTGTTATAAAATGGAAAATTATTGTACACAAAAGTGAATTCAGTTAAAGCAACTTCCCAATTCCCATCCAAGTAAATCTGATTTGGAAATTCAACATTGAACTTTCCAGATTCATTATTTATAAATGTAAGTGGACAACTATTACTGGGAAAATTCACGTAAAAATCTTTTTTATTCATTTATTTTTCTAAAATGTAACAATAAATGTGTTTTGGTATCTTTGCTAAATTTAATTAATTTCCCACTATCATCTAGAATATTAATTTCGATGCTGTTTATAGTTAGATACGATATTGGAAGGTACATTGGATTCTTCATTTCTAATTGAATAATTTCTCCTTGATCGTATTTTTTAATCCAAATAGATTTTAATAGGGGAACTCTAACATCACCAACATTTATTGGTTCGATAATATTTGAATAAATGAACATTTGTTGATGATGATGTAATAATTTCGGAATTTTAGTGCCTAGTATATTTTTTTCTGTAAAGTTTGAAAATTTTAATCCCAAAGATTTTGCTAAATTTGTATCAAAAGATATATTTGAAATGTCATCTGCCAGCGTTATTTTGACCAATTCATTATTTTGAATTATCAATTCTTTAAAAGGAGAAGGATTAAATGACAACAAATGACCTTGTAATTCTAATAAGGTGTTTATGAATAAATTATCTTCAAAATATTTTTCAAATTCAGATTTTCTTCATAACTTATAATTATCTAAAACTGCTTCAAAACATCATCGTCTGTAAATTTTGGTAATTTTATTCGACAATGATCCTCTTCACTAATGATAGATGTAGATTTTAATCCTAAACTAAATGCGTTTTGAAAATCGGGGAATGTTACTTTAAATGAAACATGTCGACAGACAATAACAGTAGTGGGATGTGTCACATCCAGCACATGTCACATCCAGCACAGTACCCCCTCCCCCCCCGTTGAGAGAAAATTTTTCTAAGTCCAAAAGTACAAAAAATTTTTAGGACAAAGACAATGACTCATTCAAGGTCATTTAAACAAAGACCATGACTCATTCAAGGTCATTGGATGACTCGTCATATTTTTCAAGGCCATATAAACAAAGACAATGACTCATTCAAGGTCATTGCATGACTCATCATAATTTTCCAAGGTCATTTAAACAAAGACCATGACTCATTCAAGGTCATTGCATGACTCATCATATTTTTTCAAGGTCATTTAAACAAAGACCATGACTCATTCAAGGTCATTGGATGACTCATCAAATTTTATAATATATATTTTTAATTTTAAACAAAGACCATGACTCATTCAAGGTCATTGGATGACTCATCAAATTTTATAATATATATATTTTTAATTTTAAACAAAGACCATGACTCATTCAAGGTCATTGGATGACTCATCATATTTTCAAGTAGTGGGATGTGTCACATCCAGCACATGTCACATCCAGCACAGTACCCCCTCCCCCCGTTGAGAGAAAATTTTTCTAAGTCCAAAAGTACAAAAAATTTTTAAGACAAAGACAATGACTCATTCAAGGTCATTAAAACAAAGACCATGACTCATTCAAGGTCATTGGATGACTCATCATATTTTTTCAAGGTCATTTAAACAAAGACCATGGCTCATTCAAGGTCATTGGATGACTCATCATATTTTTCAAGGCCATATAAACAAAGACAATGACTCATTCAAGGTCATTGCATGACTCATCATAATTTTCCAAGGTCATTTAAACAAAGACCATGACTCATTCAAGGTCATTGCATGACTCATCATATTTTTCAAGGTCATTTAAACAAAAACCATGACTCATTCAAGGTCATTGGATGACTCATCATATTTTATAATATATATTTTTAATTTAATTTATTTTTATTTAATATACTTTAATTATTTGTTTTAATCAAGTCAATAATATTATTTATTTATTTTTAAATTATATTATTATTAAATTTAATTGTTTGTTTTAATCAAGTCAATTATTTTATTTTAAAATTATATTATTATTATTATTATTAAATTGTTTGTTTTAATGAAGTGAATATAGTTTTAATCAAGTCAATAATATTATTTATTTATTTTATATACTATAATTTTTGTTTTAATCAAGTCAATAATATTATTATTTATTTATTTTTAATTTATATTATTATTATATTTAAATTGTTTGTTTTAATCAAGTCAATTATTTATTATTAAATATTATTATTATATTTAAATTGTTTGTTTTAATCAAGTCAATTATTTTATTATTAAATATTATTATTATATTGTTTGTTTTAATGAAGTGAATATTGTTTTAATCAAGTCAATAATATTATTTATTTATTTTTATTTTATTTTATTTATGTAATATACTTTAATTTTTTTTTTGTTTAAATTAAGTCAATATTTTATTATTTATTTACTATTTTTAAATTATATTATTATTATTATTGTTATTGTTATTATTATTATTATTATTATTATTATTATTATTATTGTTATTGTTATTATTATTATTATTATTATTATTATTATTATTATTATTATAATTTTTATTTATTATTATTATTATTTTTATTATTATTATTATTATTATTATTATTATTACTGTTGTTATTATTATGATTTTTATTATTATTAATATTATTATTATTATTATGATTATTATTATTATTTTTTTTTGTATTAATATTTTTTATAATTATTTTATTATTTTTATTATTATTATTTTTATTATTATTATTAATATTATTATTATAATATTTTTATTATTATTATTATTATTATTATTATTAATATTATTATTATTATACTTATAAATTTGTAAATTTTATTCTATTTTATTATTAATTTTTATAAATATTATTATTATTATTATTATTATTATTATTACTATAATTAATATTTTTATTATTATTATTAATATTATTATTAATATTGTTAATATTATTATTATTATTATTATTATTATTTTATTATTATTGTTTTTATTATTATTATTATTATTATTATTATTATTATTATTATTATTATTATTATTATTATTATTATTATTATTTCTGTCAAGGTTATTGGATGACTAATCATAATTTTTCAAGGTCATCAAAAAGTAGGTCAAGGTCATTTAAAAGTAGGTCAAGGTCATTCAAAAGTAGGTCAAGGTCATTCAAAAGAAGGTCAAGGTCATATTATTTTTAAACATTTTAAAATTTTAATTTACTACTTATTTTTATAAGTAGTATATATTTTGTAAATTTATTTTATTATAATTAATATTTTTATTATTATTATTAATTTTATTATTAATATTATTATTACTTTTTATTATTCTATTATTACTTATAAAAAATTTTATTAATACTTATAAAAACTTTAATTATTATTAATATTAATATTTTTATTAATTTTATTATTATTATTATTTTTATATACTTATTACTTATAAAATTTATTAAAATTTTTATTATTATTAATACTTTGAAAACTTTTTATAATATTATTATTATTATAATATTTATTATTATTATTTTTATTATTATTATTATTATTATTTTTAATAATATTATTATTATTATTAATGTATAAAACTTCTATTATAAGGAAATAGTTTTATTATTATTAATATTATTATTAATATGATTATTACTATTATTAATTAAAATGATTACTTATTAATATTGTTTAATTATATTTATTTTTATTATTATTATAATTATTATTATTATTTTTATTATTATTATTGTCAAGGTCATTGGATGAGTCTTAATTTTTTTTTTCAAGGTCATTTTTAGGTATGTCAAGGTCATTTAAAATTTCACAAGTTCTTAGTATTTTTAAACATTTTTATATAAATTTATTACTTATTTTTATAAGTAATGCTTTAATGTTTTTTAATTTTAATTTTATTATTATTATAATTTTCTCAAAGTCATAATATTTTTAGTCATTTTTAAATATAAACTTACTACTTATTTTTATAAGTAATGTTTTAATATTTATTATTATTATTATTTTCAAGGTTATTGGATGAGTCATAATATTATTTCAAGGTCATTTAAAAGTAGGTCAATGTCATTGTATTTTTAAACATTTTTAATTTTCTTATACTACTTATTTTTATAAGTAGTGTTTTAATGTTCTTTAATTTTAATTTTATTATTATTATTACTTATAAATTTGTAAATTTTATTCTATTTATTATTATTTTTATATATATTATTATTTTATTATTATTATTATTATCAATATTTTATTATTATTATTATTATTATTTTTATTATTATTATTTTTATTATTATTATTATTGTTATTTTTATTATTATTATTAATATTACAAGTTTTTATTATTATTATTTCATTATTATTTTATATAAATTTTCAACAAAGTATATAAAATTAATATTGAATAGAAAAAGTTTGTTCAATTGTGGTTCATAGTATACAGGGATAGAATAATTGTAAATGTTTGTAAAAAGTTAAAGAAAAATTCTATATTTTTAAGAAAATATGTGCAAATAAATATCAAAACTAATTATGGCTCAAATGTGTGTGTTAAACCATCGATATGTTACAGTGTTTATGGAAAAACTTTAATGAAAATATGTGTTATTTTTCAACAATTTATGAAATATTTATTTTATGGCTAATAATGTGTATGTGTTAAATCATAAAAATAGTTCAATATTTATGTAAAGTTTGAGATTGTTAAGAAAAATGTAAATAATTTATGATACACACATGTTTTTGATTGAAATATAGGTGTTTGTTTTACCGATATAAGAAAAACTATGGACATTTTTTAAGAAAATACACGTAATTTATGATTATCATGGGATTAGAATTTGATTAAAGTTGTGAGAAAATAGTAGTTATTGAGTAATACTTATTAAAATTACCAAAGTTTTATAATTTTTGACAAGTCTTGATAGATCTTTAATAAAATTTGTTAGTACTTTGAATAAGAATTTAAAAAAAAAAAGTTTCAACACAGTAGCAAATCGTAAAGAAACTAGTACTTATCAGTTAATTAAATTAACTAAGTTGTAAAATAATTGAAAAAATTTGTTAGATTTTCAAAAATTTTAAGATTGTTAGGTAATTGTTCTAGGTACTTGTTGAATAAAAATTAATGTATTTTATCAACAGCTCATAGTTTTTAATCGTACAATTTCTCTTCATTCCTGGAAATAATCGTAAATATTTAAATTATTCAGAAAATTGTCAATAACAACATAAGTAATGGGTAACATAAATTTTTTAAATACTAATCAATTTTAGTTTTTAATTAAATTACAAATATAATAATAAAATCAAATAAATACTTGAATGCATGAATCGAAAAATTTCTTAGAACTGAAATCTTATCGATATATTCTGATTAACCTTAAATCAATGAAAAAAGTAACAATTTTCCTAAGTATTTTATAAATTCAACCAACTCAATCCCCTTTAATTTGTATATATTCGCCGAATTAGTATATATTCTATATACATAAGATATATATATATGAATATTAAATTTGCCAGATTTATTGAATATTCGTTGGATTTGTGAATTCGCCGGATTTGTATATATATTCTATATACATAAGATATATATATGAATATTAAATTTGTCAGATTTATTGAATATTCGCCGAATTAGTATACGCGCACGGTTATTGTTTTTAATAACTATTCTTCCGCGCATAAGTATCCATCAAAAATATATATCCCTATTTAAATATAATTAACCGATGAAATCTACTCAATTGTTAATAATTTTTAATTTAATATAATAGTAATTAATACACTCTTAAAGTACAATTGATTTTCAGTAAATATTTTCATCTTTTATGTATATTTGTTGATCATTGAATAATTCAGACCATTTATTTCAAGTATTTCACAATATTTAATTGATATTTCATCTCATCATTGAGAAATTTTACCGACTAATTTATTATAAGCAATTCTCGATTCACTGAATATTTGTTAGCTTCAATTCATATTTTCTCACTTTAATGATTGCTTTCCTCTTTAATGAATATTTTCTCTCTTCAATTAATGTTTTCCTTATTCAATGAATGTTTTTTCCTCTTCAACGAATATTTTTCTCTTCGATGTATATTTTCTCCATTCAAAGTATATTACCCTTGTAAGTTATTAAGATATCAATTGATATTTCATCTATTTAGTAGATATCTTTAGCTATCCCACTGTTTTCAGTAATTTCAACGATTTTAGTCACTTAATGTACTATCTCACCAATATTACTTCTTCACTGAAAATTTTCTTTATAGAATATAATCTTTACTAATTAAAATTCCATTTGTTGGCTTGTTATTTTCAATGAAAATTTAACTAAATAAATTACATCTATCAATAGATTAGGTTGTACTCGACAAAAATAAAATAATTTTAGGCTATGTAAATCAATTAGAGCTTTTAGGGAAATTTTATTATAATTTAAGTAATATCTAGTTTTACGAGGTATTTATTTTAGTAAATTTTAATCATCTTTGTGAATTTTATGGTTTTCTTTTGAATTTTAATGGATTTAAGGTTTGATTATGTTTTTAATGAAATTATTGAAGAAATTAGGGTAAATCTATAATTTTAGAAACAATTAATTTCTTCCTAATTTATTAGATTAGACTTGATTTTAGGATTATTTTAAATAAAAAAAAAAATAAATAAATAAATAAATAAATTTCGGATCAAAATGTTTATGAAACATCTATTTAAGATAATTATTTACCAATTAGAATCCAATTTGACTGATAGATTTTGAATAGTAAATGATATTTTAATTATAATTTTATGTTCTATTTAAATAGTTGATTAAATCAGTTAATTTTTAAAAATATTTTAGTGAAACCTAAAATTTTAATTGATTTTACAGTGTAAATAAAGGGGTCAATAATTACTTTCATTTTCAAATCTAATATTGATTTCATGGATATCAATCACAAAAGTAGTATAATTTAGAGACTTTTAAGGGGATGCTCAGTGTGGTTATCAGTATAGTTATGAAAATCATTGAATTATCTCTAATGGTTGACTGGTAATTTTTATTGAATTTATACTTGATTTACTGATTAATTTTAATGACCAATATGATATATATTTTGTGATTTTACAATAATTTAATTTATGTGGAAAACATAGATTTTATTCGATTTAAGTCATTTTTGATGAATTTTTTAATTGCTTGAAATTGTTGCCAGAACAAAATTGTGGTAATTTTCGATGGAAAATGATGATAAAAATTTTGTAATACTTTAAAGAAAATTTATTTTTATTGGTAAAATTCAAATTTTTATGATAATTTTAATGGAATTTGATTGGTTGAATACATATAGTAAATATGATTCGAATGATGAATTTTTAAGGAGTAGAGTCGGTTAAACATAGATTTCTAAAGAAATTTTACCTTGTAGGTTTTTAAAAAATATGTATATTATTGGTGCAGTTGGGGAAAATGTTATTTCAATGGAAATGAATGGTTAAGAGTAAATTTTATGATATTTTAAGGAAATAATCGATTAAGAACAAGTTTGTTGTCATTTTTAAGGGGTTGAGTTGGTTGAATATCTGTGTTCAAAGGGTAAATATTTTCTAAATGGAAAATATAGATGAGGAATTTATAATATTTTTAGGGGATTTGTTCAGATAGATATCAATATGTGTGTAAATCTTTTGAGAGAGTGGAAATATTGTCATTTAAAGAGAAATGATTTGTTAAGAAGAGAATTTATGATCTTTTAAGGGGAAATAATCGATTAAGAACAGATTTTTTGATATTTTTAAGGGGTTGAGTTGGTTAAGTATCGTTATTTAAAAGGTGATTTTAATAAAAATAATGAATATGGTAAAATAGGGGAATGTGTTATTTGATGGGAAAAGATTGGTCAAGAGTGGAATTTATTTTAGTGAAAATAGCCGATTAAGAACAGGTTTGTTGTCATTTTTAAGAGGGTGAGTTGATTAAATATTGTTATTTAAAGGGTAAATATTATCTAAATGGAGAATATAGAGGAGGAATTTATAATATTTTTAGGGGGGGGGGATTTATTCAAATATATATTAATATGTGTGTAAATCCTTTGAGAGAGTGGGAATATTGTCATTTAAAGAGAAATGATTAGTTAAGAAGAAAATTTATGATCTTTTAAGGGGGAAAGGATTGGTCACGAGATGAATTCTATTTTAAAGGGATTTCAAGAAATTTATTCGGTTGAATATCGATATAAGTCGGTGATTTTTTATGAAAATAATGAATATAGCTTGGATTAATGTCATTTAAAGAGAATTGATTGGTTGAGAGTAAATTTTATTTTATTTTAGTGAGAAACGATTGGCTAAGAAGAAAATTTATGATATTTTAAGGAAATAATCGATTAAGAACAGATTTGTTGATATTTTTAAGATACTGAGTCGGTTAAATATCGTTATTTAAAGGGTGATTTCTATAAAAAATAATGAGTATAGTTGGTAGGGTAGGGGTAAGTGTTATTTGATGGGAAATGATTGGTCTAGAGTGGAATTTACTTTAGTGAGAAATAGTCAATTAACAAGTTTGTTGTCATTTTTAAGAGGGTTGGGATGGTTAAATATTGTTATTTAAAGGGTAAATATTATCTAAATTGGTATTTTTTATGATTTTTTTTTATGAAAAATATTGAATATGGCTGGAAATATTGTTATTTGATGGAAAATGATTGGTTAAGAGAGGAATTTATAATATTTCTAAAGAAATTTACTGGAATGAATATATGTATTCAAAAGGTTAATATTATCTACTTGATAGGCTTTTATAAAAATTAAAACTAATTCGGCGAATATTCAATAAATCTGACAAATTTAATATTCATATATATATCTTATGTATATAGAATATATATACAAATCCGGCGAATTCACAAATCCAACGAATATTCAATAAATCTGGCAAATTTAATATTCATATATATATATCTTATGTATATAGAATATATACTAATTCGGCGAATATATACAAATTAAAGGGGATTGAGTTGGTTGAATTTATAAAATACTTAGGAAAATTGTTACTTTTTTCATTGATTTAAGGTTAATCAGAATATATCGATAAGATTTCAGTTCTAAGAAATTTTTCGATTCATGCATTCAAGTATTTATTTGATTTTATTATTATATTTGTAATTTAATTAAAAACTAAAATTGATTAGTATTTAAAAAATTTATGTTACCCATTACTTATGTTGTTATTGACAATTTTCTGAATAATTTAAATATTTACGATTATTTCCAGGAATGAAGAGAAATTGTACGATTAAAAACTATGAGCTGTTGATAAAATACATTAATTTTTATTCAACAAGTACCTAGAACAATTACCTAACAATCTTAAAATTTTTGAAAATCTAACAAATTTTTTCAATTATTTTACAACTTAGTTAATTTAATTAACTGATAAGTACTAGTTTCTTTACGATTTGCTACTGTGTTGAAACTTTTTTTTTTTAAATTCTTATTCAAAGTACTAACAAATTTTATTAAAGATCTATCAAGACTTGTCAAAAATTATAAAACTTTGGTAATTTTAATAAGTATTACTCAATAACTACTATTTTCTCACAACTTTAATCAAATTCTAATCCCATGATAATCATAAATTACGTGTATTTTCTTAAAAAATGTCCATAGTTTTTCTTATATCGGTAAAACAAACACCTATATTTCAATCAAAAACATGTGTGTATCATAAATTATTTACATTTTTCTTAACAATCTCAAACTTTACATAAATATTGAACTATTTTTATGATTTAACACATACACATTATTAGCCATAAAATAAATATTTCATAAATTGTTGAAAAATAACACATATTTTCATTAAAGTTTTTCCATAAACACTGTAACATATCGATGGTTTAACACACACATTTGAGCCATAATTAGTTTTGATATTTATTTGCACATATTTTCTTAAAAATATAGAATTTTTCTTTAACTTTTTACAAACATTTACAATTATTCTATCCCTGTATACTATGAACCACAATTGAACAAACTTTTTCTATTCAATATTAATTTTATATACTTTGTTGAAAATTTATATAAAATAATAATGAAAATAATAATAATAAAAACTTGTAATATTAATAATAATAATAAAAATAACAATAATAATAATAATAAAAATAATAATAATAAAAATAATAATAATAATAATAATAAAATATTGATAATAATAATAATAATAAAAATAATAATATATATAAAAAATAATAATAAAATAGAATAAAATTTACAAATTTATAAGTAATAATAATAATAAAATTAAAATTAAAGAACATTAAAACACTACTTATAAAAAATAAGTAGTATAAGAAAATTAAAAATGTTTAAAAATACAATGACATTGACCTACTTTTAAATGACCTTGAAATAATATTATGACTCATCCAATAACCTTGAAAATAATAATAATAATAAATATTAAAACATTACTTATAAAAATAAGTAGTAAGTTTATATTTAAAAATGACTAAAAATATTATGACTTTGAGAAAATTATAATAATAATAAAATTAAAATTAAAAAACATTAAAGCATTACTTATAAAAATAAGTAATAAATTTATATAAAAATGTTTAAAAATACTAAGAACTTGTGAAATTTTAAATGACCTTGACATACCTAAAAATGACCTTGAAAAAAAAAATTAAGACTCATCCAATGACTTTGACAATAATAATAATAAAAATAATAATAATAATTATAATAATAATAAAAATAAATATAATAAATCAATATTAATAATAATCATAAAAATAATAATAATAAAAATAATAAAATAATTATAAAAAATATTAATACAAAAAAAAATAATAATAATAATAATAATAATAATAATAATATTAATAATAATAAAAATCATAATAATAACAACAGTAATAATAATAATAATAATAATAATAATAAAAATAATAATAATAATAAATAAAAATTATAATAATAATAATAATAATAATAATAATAATAATAACAATAACAATAATAATAATAATAATAATAACAATAACAATAACAATAATAATAATAATATAATTTAAAAATAGTAAATAAATAATAAAATATTGACTTAATTTAAACAAAAAAAGTTAAAGTATATTACATAAATAAAATAAAATAAAAATAAATAAATAATATTATTGAATTGAATTAAACAATATTCACTTCATTAAAACAAACAATATAATAATAATAATATTTAATAATAAAATAATTGACTTGATTAAAACAAACAATTTAAATATAATAATAATATTTAATAATAAAATAATTGACTTGATTAAAACAAACAATTTAAATATAATAATAATATAAATTAAAAATAAATAAATAATAATATTATTGACTTGATTAAAACAAAAATTATAGTATATAAAATAAATAAATAATATTATTGACTTGATTAAAACAATATTCACTTCATTAAAACAAACAATTTAATAATAATAATAATACAATTTTAAAATAAAATAATTGACTTGATTAAAACAAACAATTAAATTTAATAATAATATTAATAATAATAAAAATCATAATAATAACAACAGTAATAATAATAATAATAAATAAAAATAATAATAATAATAATAATAATAATAATAATAATAATAATAATAATAATAATAATAACAATAACAATAACAATAATAATAATAATAATAATAATAATAATAATAATAATAATAACAATAATAATAATAATATAATTTAAAAATAGTAAATAAATAATAAAATATTGACTTAATTTAAACAAAAAAAAAATTAAAGTATATTACATAAATAAAATAAAATAAAAATAAATAAATAATATTATTGACTTGATTAAAACAAAAATTATAGTGTATAAAATAAATAAAATAAAATAAAAATAAATAAATAATATTATTGACTTGATTAAAACAATATTCACTTCATTAAAACAAACAATATAATAATAATAATATTTAATAATAAAATAATTGACTTGATTAAAACAAACAATTTAAATATAATAATAATATTTAATAATAAAATAATTGACTTGATTAAAACAAACAATTTAAATATAATAATAATATAAATTAAAAATAAATAAATAATAATATTATTGACTTGATTAAAACAAAAATTATAGTATATAAAATAAATAAATAATATTATTGACTTGATTAAAACAAAAATTATAGTATATAAAATAAATAAATAATATTATTGATTTGAATAAAACAATATTCACTTCATTAAAACAAACAATTTAATAATAATAATAATATAATTTTAAAATAAAATAATTGACTTGATTAAAACAAACAATTAAATTTAATAATAATATAATTTAAAAATAAATAAATAATATTATTGACTTGATTAAAACAAATAATTAAAGTATATTAAATTAAAATAAATTAAATTAAAAATATATATTATAAAATATGATGAGTCATCCAATGACCTTGAATGAGTCATGGTCTTTGTTTAAATGACCTTGGAAAATTATGATGAGTCATCCAATGACCTTGAATGAGTCATGGTCTTTGTTTTAATGACCTTGAATGAGTCATTGTCTTTGTCTTAAAAATTCTTTGTACTTTTGGACTTAGAAAAATTTTCTCTCAGCCGGGGGGGGGGTACTGTGCTGGATGTGACATGTGCTGGATGTGACACATCCCACTACTAATAACCAAATTATCATATTTTTCAATAAACATATCAACATCTGGAGTATATTTTGGATTTATTAATTCATAATTATGATTTTGATTATTTATTTTCAAATATCTTATTTCAGTACCACTCTTTATCGATTCATATCGTAGACAAGAATTACTATAATACGGAAAAGGATTATACACAAAAGTGAAATCAATCAAAGCAACTTCCTATTAACCATCCAAGTACACAGAATTTACTTGTACATTAAAATTACTAGCTTCATTAATAGGATAAATAAGAAGACAACTATTACTAGGCAATATCATATCAAACTGGTCTTCTTTCATAATATTTATTTAATCAATTGAGATAAGGATATCCAAGTCGGAGTTTCTTGTCAATGCCACTTAACGTATTAATGTTTATATTTACCTACATTTTTGGTTTTTAAAATCTTTTGAATTCTAAATATTGTTAAGATTGGAATGACTTAGAGTTCTTTTTCGTAGAATTTTACGCTGATTTCTTTATTCTCATGATCTGCTATTAAATACATTACAGGATTTTGTTTTTTATCTATTTTCATGATTTCAAATATTTCATCGCTCCAATTGTTGTCAAAATTCTTGATGAACGGAGAATTACTGATTTTACTAATTCTTACATGATCACCAACCTGGTATTTTGGCTTATCGATTTTTTTTAATACTTGGTCTTTGTTGTTAATGTCAACTTTGTCTGTAATATCAACTGGTCTGTGACAATTTAATCTTTATATGGCGAATGATTGTAACTAAAAGTAATTTTCAGGAAAACATGTGTCTAAGTTTTATTACCTTGATGCACAAAGTTTTTTTTCAGTCTTTCTCTCAAAGTTCGATTAAATCTTTCTACGTAACAAGCTTTGAATTGCGAGAATACTGAGTAATGATTGGCTTTGATTACTTCTTTTACTTTGCTATTATAAAATTCTTTACCTAAAATAAATTAATTAAATTTTTTACCCAAATCAGTTTGTAAATTACGAGGTTGACCATCTTTAAACAATTTTTTAATTGCAATGGCCATTTCATTAGCAGATTTAGTTTTAGTTGGAATAGCACGTGCATATCTACTGAAAACATCAATACAAGTTAAAATTTATTTGAAACGTTTGTTGATTCTCGAATAAGGTATCATTTCCATCAAGTCCATTTGCCACAAATCATTGATTCCTCTTGTTTTGTATGGTCTGGTTGGTAATTTTTTCAACATTGGTTTATTAAAACTGTATGCTAGTTGGTCTGATAACCATTTTTGAGTCTCTTTTAGAATTAATCACTCTTTTTGATAATTTTTCTACAACACCAAAACCATCTGGATCTTTTGGGTCTGCCCATTTTTTTGAGTTGATTTTTGGTTAATGGTTCCTTCATTATTACAACAAAATGTAAAAATGTTTAAATCGACTTTATCGGGTTTAGAGTGTTGTAAACCCATTAAGATCTCAATGATGAAATTGCACTAAATGCCGGAAAACATCAACATGTAGTGGATAGAAGCAGAAAATATCCAATCTTATTTTTCAAGAGTGGAAAATGCAGGATAATGGGTTGCAGAGACAATTACAGGAAAGGGATCTCAAATATCAGATTCAAGATTTACAAATTCAATCATTATCTTTGAACATTGACATGGGTTGTTGAATCAATTTGTACGAATTGTCTACCAAAACAGAAAACATTTACGAACCTGAACTGTTTCCAGCATTAAGACTTGACAAGTATAATCCGCTTTGTGTGAATGTATTTTCAAGCGGAAAAGTCGTTGTCATGGGTATAAAAAATCTGGAATACAACACTCTAGTACAAGAAATATTTAATTTTATAAAACTTAAAATTAATAATCTTAATACCGACGAAGAAATACTAGATTATTTATTAAGCACTGATTGTGTTTAAATAGATTGAATTCTGACGATTGTAAAAATTAAAAATGATCGACGTGCAAGAAGCATACGTATTCGAAACAATTCTGATGAAGATGGAAGAGCTCTTTCCGAACATGAAGAACAAGCTTTCTTATTGTGCTCCTGAATTTTTAGCAACACGGATTTATCAAATGAAAGGAAACAACATCGAAGAAATTGTACGGATGCATTACGAATCGGATTTGGTTCAAGGATCTGATTTGAAATGTCTAGATGAATGCATTGTTTGTGCAGATCCCTCAATGTTGACTTGCCCATTTAGATGCAGATGCTACAGGGACTACAAGAAAAAATAAGTTGTCCATATTTTGTTGGCAGAACTAAGAAGAGCTTATTATAAGATGATTTGTGACGATGTAAATTAAATAAATTTTTTATTTGATCTTTTTACATGTTTATTTTATGTGTTTATTTTATGTGTTTATTTTTATGCGTTTATTTTTGTGTTTATTTGTTGAAAATCAATTTTTATTAAGTATTTAATAGGTTGAATTATTATTATTATTATTATTATTATTATTATTATTATTATTATTATTTTGTTATTATTATATTTATTATTATTATTATTATTATTATTATTATTATTATTATTTTGTTATTATTATTATTATTATTATTATTATTATTATTTTGTTATTATTATTATTATTATTATTATTATTGCTTTAAAAAATTTTACTTTAAAATTTATTTTATTAATTTACTTTATTAATTTACTTTAAAAATAAATTTCAAAATTATACTTAAAATTACTTTAATTATTATTTAAAATTTCAAATAATACTAAAAACTATACTATAAAATTATACTTTCAAAATTATATTATAAAATTATACTTTTAAAATTATATTATAAAGTTTTGCTTTCAAAATTATACTACAAAAATTATACATTAAAAATTAAAATACAAAAATTTACTTTAAAAAACATGTATAAAATTTTAACTTAAAAAAATTAACACTTAAAATTACAAGAAAAATTATAACTTAAAAAATTTCATCTTAAAAAATTACGCTTAAAATTTTATTGTAAAATTATAACTTTAAATTACGATAAAAATTACATTTGAAAATAAATTACATTTAAAATATTACAATAAAAATAACCATTAAAAATTTTACAACAGAAAATATATATGTTTAAAAATGTGCCAAAAATTTGAATTTAAAAAAATGCGCCAAAAAAAATTTGAAAAATACTTTTAAAAAAATAATTATCAAAAAAAGATGCGCACACAAATTTAATTATCTTGATTACATTGTTATGTAATCAAGGTAATCCGAGATTAAATTACGTCATTACGTAATTTAATCCGTCGCAAACCCCCCTATTTTTATTATGCAATGGTGTATGGGCGCAGAGTGCCACTAACTTAAAAATGTGATGGAATAAATTTTTAAATAATGGCAAGATCATTTAGGAGAAGCCAACGAGAATCAAATTTATTAACACAAATTCGGCGCTATAAGGCGGATGACCGACGTTTTATCGAATTAGATGTTGTTGGCTAAGTACCCGTAAAATCCAAGCTAGATTTGTTCATCAAAGTTAGCTAGGAGGCAAACGAATAAATCTAAAAGAAAACAAGATTAATCACTAATCACTAATTACATTCACGCACCTAAATAATGGTTAATAAACCTAATCCAAATTTCATGCATCTCTGATAATTTCGAAAAACTGAAGGCGAATGGCCACCCAGATTATTTAAATCACGAACGACTGTGAAATGATGAACTAAAAATTTGTCATAATAATTATACCTACCCAATAAACAAAATATAGTTGACATTGATAATCTGAAACACTAATGTAAAAAAATATATGATAAATAAGTCTAATCACCCACTCGATCCCAGTCCTGCAGTAGAATGATCATTACAGTCCATGTGCAGACGGAAATTACAAATTGACATAAGCCGATTTCATTTAAAAAAATTAAATACAACAAATACCAGCTATGGATATTCTCGATGAGAATTATTCAGTGTTTAGTAAACACCTTCACAGTAAATCAATGAGTGAATAGTGTTGGGTCAGCAATGAGTTTTGTTTGAATGAATGGGATATAGCACGAAAATATAACATGCAGATTTAAAATCAGGCCCATAAACATCAATTCAACAACCTTAAAATATGAGAAACATGCAATAAAAATATAAAATCAAAAACATAAAAGTAAATTAAAATAATATAACAAAACGCATCAAGATCAGCACGAAATTAACATAAAAATAACAAGATAACATAAAATTTGACCGCAAAATGAATAATTCATAAAAATTTGAAGCGAAAGCATAAAACGGAATATTTTCAATAAGAAATATTCTATTATAAACTAAAATAAAAAGAATTATTCATTTAATATAGAAATTGATAAAAAAGAATTAGATATAACAAATTAAATCAAGGTCGAATTTTGTTTAAACGCATCAAAAAGAACATGCAAGGTTAGTGTCACAGAACAGGTATATATACCAATTCATTTTCACAGGATTTTAATGCTAACTTTTGGAAGCAAAATTTTGTGAAGTAGATTCAAATTTTCTCTAGGGCAATCTCAACTATCGATAATTTTTCCATACTGCGTTTCAAGCAATCTCAAGTAAGCTCTATTTGAACGCATGTATTGGGAGATGTTTTATTATGATGGTTAAATATGATGCAAAACAATGTTTCGTGAAATATATGAATTGATAAAAACTTTATATAATGCCGAAATTTTTCCGGCCCACAGCCGAAACATCACCGCAAGTTAGCAGACTTTATATACCTATCGAGATGTGTAAGCGCGGTCCATCCGCCAATATC
Organism: Schmidtea mediterranea; assembly: GCA_022537955.1. Classification (NCBI taxonomy): domain Eukaryota; kingdom Metazoa; phylum Platyhelminthes; order Tricladida; family Dugesiidae; genus Schmidtea; species Schmidtea mediterranea. The sequence continues at coordinate 32,126,725 of CM039680.1, read as the reverse complement.
TCGTGCCCGTGAAGGTTCTGGCGTGCGTAACGCAAGAACCCAAACGTCAATTCATGCCGTTTATAGGGGAAGATGGAAGATGGAGAAGTAGTCTTTTGGCTGCTCTTCGTCCTTCATCTCCCCAAAATTCGACCTAAAAATCATTTTACTTATCGCCTCAAAATCATTCACACCGAGTAGTCCAGTGGGCACTCATAAAACATTTATATCGACATAACTAATCCCTAAGACCAAATAAAGGAGGCGAGTGCGGGAAAAGAGCGAAAAATCGTTGCAATATCGGGAAAAATCAACTAATTAAACGAATAAATTTAAAACTGAATTAAGGTATAATAATCTGCCTTACTATAAACTTAACGTACAAATTTTAACCGATAATCTAAATTAAGGTATAATTATCTGCCTTGTTGTGAACCAAAACTGTGAGCCCAAACCAGGATTTTCATTAAGTATAATTAACTATCTTAATAAGTCAAACGAGTAAATCATTTTAGTATCAGCCCAAATAGATAATTAGAATCGATAAGACCCCCAATAAATACCCCAGAGATCGGTTAGTTAATCAACTTAAAATTCAGCCCGCGAATTATTAAAAATGCACTAAATATAAATAAAGGTGAAATGAACTGAAATATTCAAATCATAAATATTGATTGGAGAATTTAACTGAATGAGGAATAGATACACTGATAATTCCATGATAAATCAACTTAAATAAAGAATCACTAATTCAAAATGCCGGCAGAGATCAAATTTTATTGTCAACCATGAGGAAAATAGTTACAAAATAACAGCGACCACTTCGCAGGATAAATGATCATGGCAACACAAGCTACACACTGTCTGATATGGAGATAAACCTTCTCCATGCCGAAAAATAAATAAAACACATGTCAGAAGTAAATGACGAGGACATTAGAGTTCGATAACACTCACGTTCATAATAAAAAATCGTCAATATCAAATGAATGAAAGGCCAAAATTGATCTAATTGTTCCCATCTAGCGTGTGGAGAATAAAAATCCTCCCAATCACAGTAGAACGACGAATGTTTCCATGCATTGATCAGACATTACCATGATGATAAATCAATAGAAGCCGACGTAGTAATTGCATAGCTATCCGGATTTGTCAATCCAAGCACATAAAAGGATAAAAATAACAAGGCAAACCATTTGAAAAAAATATCCTCACCCTTAAATAAAATTAATGAAAGAGATTCTAAATACTAAGTGACGATTAATTAAAACTATTCCTAGTCAATAAAGCCAAATGAAATTGTGATGAAATCATCGATTGGTGGATATAATATTCATCCAGGTCACGATACATTGATAATCGACAACAGCGACAACATAAACAGTGCATGCAGAAAAATAAATATTTTCCTTGCCAGATTTTGTATATAAATCTAAATGCCAGTTAATTCGGAGTAAAGGAAATTATATCGATTTCTCGAGATTAAAAAAAGTCACGCCTACGCCGTTGGATATAAATTCGATCGCACAGAATTTTCTCTCATTTGTTTCTTAAGCAACTAATGAACAATCAACAGAGCGCCATTCAGATGACCATGAAATCCAAGAGTGACAAAGCAAACGATAATGATTTCGATAGATGAGGCGTGACAAGGAGTGCCAACCTGAAGGATAGGAGCGATGATCAAGGTAACCCTATGGATTATTTCTTAATGAAAGTTTTATTTACTAATCACAAGGAGCGTCTAAGTCGTAAAATTAGCCATGACCCAAACGTTAAACCTGGAAACTCTCGAACCAAATGCCTAGCGTAACAATGAAACAGCTCAAATGAAATCGACATAAGGATTCGATCTTGTAAAATTAATAATTTCGAAAAACTCTGAAATGGAAGAAAAATCGTACCTCATGATTGAACTAATCTTGATTTTCAATAAATAAATTATCATGGTAGTCTGAATATCTCCTTGTATTGTCTTTGTTTGGACCGAATATTTCACCTTTATGCCTATGAATAATGAATGAAAAACTGACTTGGATAGAATTACCCTTTATGGTATGAACTATGAGTAGCCAGAAAACAACCCAATAATACAGACTCAAAGACATAATCGATTAGGTATTATAACCGTTATTTTCTTCTTACATAGTGGCAGTAAATTAATTCATAGTATCACCGCCAAACCTTTATCCAACGTCCGATAAATGTACCTTAGGGTCAGTACAAATCGCCAAAATATCTTGAGTAATTACAACCTAACTATTAACATATGAACAAATTATAGCAATCTGGATAGTAAATTTCGGTAGAGTCCCAATAGACCTTTAAGTAGCTTAGCTCCAGATAAATAATAAAATACAGATCCATCAATAATTAATAAAAATTTTCAGAATAAACTCTGCGAAGTTGTTGACGAGTAATTTAATTATAGATATGGAATCTCTCAATATCCTGAGTAAAGAACTAAAAAATCGCGAAGGGAGAACGCAGAGCTCTACCGTCAGCTCCTTCAAATGACTCGCGAGATTTAGAAGATCCGTACAACATGGGTAGAACCCACGAAAGCGAAAGCAGTTTATCAGCGACTGACCGCCGCACAGCGTGGATGGGCAGAAGAAAAACAATTAGTGCGAACCCAAAAGACCCAAATCAGGAGTTTTGAAGTGACACTGTCGGCTTGTCAGGAGGACAACGCAGTGACCTATCCACTAGTGTTCGCGCCAGCTCAACTATCCTGCAGAGAGGCGATGAGTACCAATAAATCGGCAGCGGCTAAGCGTTCCCAGCGACGGCCAGGAAAGGCAAAACGAACGAAACGCCGCGTGCAACAAATTGCAGACCAAAATTGAATGTTTAGATGACCCAACGACTCACAGTGTAGATGTGTTGGGAAATAAATTATTCTTATCGTTATTTTGGAATTTTAATAATTAACTTAACAAATAAATCTATTCAATCGAAATGGGGCGAGTGGAGTTCGTGTAAGGGTTAATTCTTGAAATTACTGAATACAAACAGAAGAGACCGAGGCAGAAAATCGCGAGTAGACCTTCTATCGGTAACACGTTGGACCCACTATGAGACTGGGCCTCAGCAGTTCCACGGTTTGAGCTTACCTTTGGTGGTCTCATAACCAGTGGTTACAGTTCCAACGTTGCCTAGCAATGGGTAACCATTGGATGGCAGGAAATCATTGTATGTAAATGGGTCAAGGTTAGAAACCATTAACCCCACAATAGTATAGATTCACGACTGCATTACTACTCCATCAAATATATTTTCAAATGTCCAATAATGCAATCAAAAGAATAACCAGAGCAGTGAATCCAAAACGAGCCAAAGCTGACCGATTCTTAGTAGAAGCCGACCCAGACTACAACCAGATAGACCATGAGCGAAGTAAATAAACTTTTATCTAAATACATAACCAGATAATTAAATTGAAAATTGTAGAATACCTACCTTATTGATCATTATAGGAGATTTTCGTTAATTTATGTTTTAAACTGAACGTACCACAATAATCTTAACCCATCTAGAATCAAACCTAACTGAACTCGAGTGGTCCGACAATTCCAGAACTACTCTAACGGTTTCAGGCCGGTTTGCAGCATAATATCGCCAAGCCCTCTAGGATCACGACTATACGTTATCCACCTACGGTAGCAAGGAGTAGCCTTACCGAAACATGCGAGAGGACAATGAGGTGGAGATTCCAAGCCTTGCCCTAAAACGAGAACCGGGTTGAAATCCGGCTAGAGAGATTCGGCATCAAGCTGAAGTCGCATTGCAGCATCTAGAATATATGGAACGGAAATTCCGCTGCCAAGCCAACATTCAGTGAAGACAACTTGCTTGAATAAATACCGACATCGCAAGTGCAGAATTCGCAACACTGATGGGTTTGCCCCAGAGTATGGCATATGGTTCAATCTCGACGACCCGGCTCCAACACATCTGGCATTACCGAAGCGTATGATGCATCTCGACCTATCGGAAAACCTAAAAAATCGAATGAATGACATACTCTCGACGACTTTTGTTACGAAAACCCACTAGTGAGAAACTCGGGAAATTCACGAACAAATGATTCGGATCTATAGCGTATGGATTTAATGGAGAAATATATGTTTTCTTGTTTTGACTAGATTTTGATTTTTTAGTAATGATCCTTAAACGAATTGTAGAAAATTAACTATTTAAAGTAATTAAATTACTGATTTTTGTAAAACTATAAAAATTCGCTATTAAATAAATGATCTTCTTGATGTATAATAACCAAGATAATAGATATTATTAACCCTTTCTAAGGTGGTAGCAATATACTGTACACCATTTTAAACTAATAAAAATATCTAAGTTTAACGCTGTTGGTAATCATTTTTAATTTTGGTACAACTACTAACATATATTGAGCCACAAGAGAACAAATTTATAGTATTTGAAACCATAGATGTGTTTTCCCGCTATATTTATTGACTGCTGACAGACGAGTTTTACATCACTTTTAGTTTCCTTTGCCTTAGAAAGGGTTAAATTAACTATTTAATTTCTTATATGGTAACAAATTGAAATAGTAAAATTTAATTACAGTTTAATAAATATTATAGTGAAATAAGTTGTAGAAAATGAATTCATACTTTCCATAAAATAGCATGATAAAGAAAAAATTGATTTTTGCCGCAGATATCTGGTAAGAGGAGAAAGGGAGTTTTTATGTAATATTACCAATCCAACTTTTAACGCTAAATATTACTCATATAACGGTTTAATAAAGTTCTTTTAAATTTAGCTATGGAAGCAATCCAATCAATCTGCAAGAAACTGAAAAAGCTGCGCCAAGAGAATGCTGATCTGCAACGACAACGAATACAATTATGTCAAGAACTCCAACGAATTAAAGCCACCTGGGTAGAACCATCACAGGTGAAGAAACTGTATCAGCGCCTTACCACGGCCCAACAGGGGTGGAGAGACGAGAAATTGCTAAATCAGGCTCAACGAACCAAGATTCGAGGGCTTGAGGTCGCATTATCAGCAAGCCTAGAGGGGAGTGCGGTAACGTACCCCTTGATATTCACCCAAGCGCAACTCGCATACCGAGACCAAGACCACCCCAAAGAACCAAAGAATGAATCGCAGCTTCATTCAAGGCCGGGTTGAGCAGAAAGAGAGCGCAGGCGGATTCAACAAACGAACGATAAAAAATGACATAGTGCAATTCTAATAAAAATGTGTAATATTATAATAAATGTTTGGTATTAAAAATTTGTTCTCTTTGAAGTAGTTCATTTTAATAAGTGGAATAACCAAATGACTTTCTTGACAAGTAGGTAATTAAAGGACCAGGAAAGTAATAAGACGAGCAGAAGCCTTCTAACAACAGCTAGCTAAACCCGATATGAGGCCGGGCCTTAGCAGTTCTGTAGTTAGAGCTCATGTTTGGCGGTCTTATAACCAATGGTTGCAATTGAAACGTTGCCTAGCAACGGGTAACCATCGGGTAGCAAGAAAAGCTTGTATGTAAAGGGGTCAAGGCCAGAAACCTTTAACCCCACATTAATAATTACTTGATTTAAAATTATTAAATTTATGTATTGTTAGTTGTTACGAAAGGCATACCTTATTTTGAATGGCCGCATATTTTAGGTTTGCAAAGGAGCGCCAAAGCAGTTTGCGCCGCCCCTGCCAGTAACCCACCATAACCTAGTGTTGGGCAAAAACTGATTAAGCCCATATTTGTTTGACCAGCACGGTCAATTTTTTTTATTTGTGCTATTAAATCTACTTTAATTTTTATTTATCAATCATTGTGAAGGAATCGGAAAAAGTAAACCTTATTATTTATATTTTTTAAAGTTCATTTTTTATTATTTTTAAATTTTTCATCATTATTGTACGTCATTATTATTGTAGACAGCATTATGAATTTTTTGTTATTTATTATATATTTATGTGATTATCATTTTAATTCCTGATTTTATATAGGACATTTTATAGATTTACAGGTAGTCCCCGACTTACGACCGCTCGACTTACGACCATCCGCACTTACGACCAATTTTTTTTCAATTTTTTCATAGTATTTTTGTTTTGTTACATATATAATATGTGTTATTAGTACACATTTAATATATATTTTTGGGTTATTATTTCATTTTATAAATTTTAATAAAGTTTTCATTATATGAATTTTCGGTAGTTTCATTTCTCCTGATCCTAAAAGTTAGTAGTACAGTATCTAATATTTTTCTTTAGTTATTCATGATGAAACTCGACTTACGACTTAATCGACTTACGACCGATGACTAGGAACCTATCTCGGTCGTAAGTCGGGGACTACCTGTAATTTGATTTTAACCAGATAAGAATTTTTATGCTCGAACCTCCATCGCGAGGAATAAAATTTTTTAAAAATTTTGAATTTTTGTGTTCAAATATTTTTAAAACATGTGGGGTTTATGGTTTTGACAACCTTGACCCCAGATGTAAATACTTGCTTGCCCTCAATGGTTACCCGTTACTAAGTAACGTTGGAAATGCAACCATTGGTTTTTGAGATCGCCAAAGGTGAGCGCCATTTCGGAACTGCTCTGGCCCGACCTCAAACTGGGTCCAACGCACTACCGTTAGAAGGTCTGTGTGCGCTTTATTGTCCTCGTCCCTCATTGATGGTAGATGGCTTTACTTGTGTCTTTGGCTCTCTATTCGTGTAGGTAATATAAAACTAAATTTGATCTAAGGGGATTAAAGTCATTACACCAAAAACACTATTCAACACTGTTTATTTAATAAAACATTTAGAACTGATTTTCATGATTAGGAGTATTTTATCTGAGCTACTCGACGTTTAGCACGCTCAGATCTGCCGGGGCGATGTTTGATTGGTCTTGCGGCACTGTCTGGTGACTCGGGTGGTTTATTTCTATTTAAATTATTATTCCACGAGGCAAAGAATAATCTAACTAAACGTGTATTTTTATTACACAATAGAAAATTATCGTAGGGAGTTAATTCTCGGATATTATTGATCCGCACTTCTTCTCGGAAATCTCCGAGTGTATGGATGCTCGCGATGGATGTTTGGTAATTCGTCGGCCCTTCTCGCTCCTTCGGGACAGATCCTGCGCGAGACCACCACGTTAATCGCCTCTGTTTGTACGTTCTGCCGTGGGTCGTCTAAGTTGAAAGACGTATTGTACGGAGGGGCGTACCCATCCGTACTTGGGATCAGTCCAGCCGCAATGTCCCGGTTGATCTCGTCTAAATGCTGTTGGGCTCTACGGACCTGGCGATTTGTTTGTTTCTGGTGCTCTTCGAGGCGTGCGAGGAGATACTCTGCCTATCCCTTATCTCCCCCGCCGGGTTCCGGCCGGGTTCTCGTTTGATCGCGACGAATGGGAGGTCTGTGTCGTTTTTATTCGTCTGGTCTCCCATTCGGGATTCTCTGACCGGTGAGATCAAGAATCCCGCGTCCCACATCGCTTGCCGGCACCGTGCAGCTGAATGTGCCGGAAAGCGCAGTGTAACCCGGGACGCGTCAGTCCACGAATCCTCTGAAAATAATGATGCGTTAATCAGCATGACTGGTCATTTAAAGCTCTGATAGTGAGTTAGTAACTTAGGTTTTCCCAATTATGTGTCATCTCAAGGGTCATGGAGCTGGTCTATCAGCGTTCAAATTCGAGGTAGGGTTATGGTGCTATTGATACTTACGACATAATCTATTTATTCAGGCATTCTTGGTGAATTGCGTTCAAATTGGCCTACATTTTAGAGACTCATCATTTGTTTAATTCGATCCCTCCGTGGGGATTTCTTACCGACTCTCTGCTCCGTCGTCACTCCAACCTTCATACCTCACTGATCGTTCGATTTCGAGTAAGCACCCGTTGGTTATTAGGAAAATTTACGCGTTGATAAGCTAAGATCTATGTTCTCTAAGCTTCCCCGTCCATTTAATTCGAGTTTAGTATTAAATACGAATATCTTTGTCGTCCCTGGTGGTAGTCCTAGTGTTGATGATCTTTAGTCTACTGAATGCATGCGATACGAATATCATTGACTCGGGTGAAGTAAACATTACGAAGCTGGAACCAAATAAATTGATTACACAGTAGGCCAGAATAAAACTACGAGAAATGATTAGTCAAATCTTAGATCCAATTAAAAAATGGACAAGTTAATTTCTGAAGGACATTAATCTAAATAAGTGCCAAAATGAGTTGAACCGGTGTTCTCCCAAGATAGGTTGAGTACAAAATTAATTTGGATTAGTTCAATATCAAAGAGGTTTGAATACTCGGGGGATTTAATCCCATCGGAAAAGGTTGAATGTCTGTGTAGAGTGCATTAAATCGCATACTAAATTTGGGTGCATAACTTGAATATCAAAGCAATACTAGTACGTTAAATTAAAACAAAAGGAAAACAAAATGAATAGATTAATTTAAAATAGGGTGATCATCACTAAATCTCGGAGTGATACAGATAAGCTAAATAAAAATAAAATATTAAATATTAAACTAGGGTGCTCATTTACTAAATATTAAGGTGATACAAATAAGTTAAATTAAAATAAAATAAAAGATTAAATATTAAACTAGGATACTCATTTGCTAAATATCACTGTAATACAAATAAGTTAAATAAAAGTGAAAATAAAATAAAATAAAAGATTAAATATTAAATTAGGATACTCATTTGCTAAATATCAATATAATACAAATAAGTTAAATAAAAGTGAAAATAAAATAAAATATTAAATATTAAATTAGGGTCATCATTACTAAGAAATTAAGTTACGTAGATCGAACATTATCATACATATCGTCGTCATTGTTGAAAGTTTATTGGCACAAAAACTATACTGGCTTTAATCCAAATTTTTTGTTTTAAGGGCTCGAACGATGGTGACGTGTGATGATCGGTCGCGTTGAGAGTTTGCAACTAAATGGGTCTGTTCTCATGGGTTGAAGCTCACGTATAATAAAAAATTTTCCATTGATGATAACTTAGTGAGATAACTTAAAAATATTTTCATAACAGGATCTAATTTTTCCCCATCACTCTTCGGACTTGGATTGTTATGGTAGAGTTGTGTACGGTCTCTTGTATCTGATTCGCGTAACTAGTGCTCGAGAAAAATTATTGTTAGTCTAGCAATGAAAATGTTATTAGCTATTACCTTCGGTTACTCGCCGTTTGATTGTCTCCGAGCTTGGTCCGGGGTTTAGTGGATCTTTGACAGATGCATAGCGTACCGTGAATTCGTCGTTTTGGTCGTAGTAGTTTTATATCTTGAATTATTAGACAATTTTGTGTGGTTGACCTAGACCAACACAATCATTATATATAAGTGTGGACGCACACATCGTAGGTAGAGAATTAAATTTCTCTGTCGGCACACATGCCGTTTATCTCAATGTTGTGTTAAGGTGTCTTCATTACTGGTGAGTGATCATGCCCTTTTCATTTCAACTTTTTATTGATTAGCATTTAGGAAATGTAAAATGTCTCCGCTAATATACTTCTATTACTGATAATATATTAGCACTTCCAGTTTCAGATATTCATTCCGTGGAATTTTGTCGGGATTCTTAGGATGCGAATTATTGTTTCATTCAGCAAACAATCGCTGGCTACTGGGGTATTTCTTTCATGCGGTTCTTGATGCATTTTGTAGTTATTTTATTTTACTTTTATGTTTTTTGATTTTATATTTGCTGGGCACTGATGGGTCCTTAAAATAGTTTAAACTGCCTAAGGGTTACTATTCCCCACCCAGCGCCTGCATAAAAATTTGAACTGCTAGTCACCCGTCAAAATTGATGTTGGTACTGTGAACTAGTGGGAGGAAGGTTAGCAAAAGGTCAGCTCCTTTTCAAGAACTGCTAATGCCCTAACCCCCTTCAGGTTCATGAGCTGTCATAGAAGATTTCATGCTCTACTTGATCGGTCCCCCTTTCATCTATCTATCTATTTAATTAATAATTTACCTAATCATTTGTTCATTTAGCATCCCCATATCCAACAACTGTAATTCATATTCAAACATCACTATCACTCTAACACCAAAGTTAACATTAATAGATTATATTTAAATTTAGCAAATGATTAACATTGACAAATTATATTCAAATTTAATAGATAATCACAGTGTCAGAAGTGCTCAAAGTTATCAAATTTACAAGAGCTCGTTTCAATTTAAACTGTCGCTCCTTTTCTTTTTTGCTCGGCCGATTCTTTCTTCGGTTCCTTTTAGGCAAATCTTCCGGTGGACGTGAGGAATCAGGGGTCATAGTTTTTACTCCGTCGTCTTTCCCTGTAATGTTTCGTATTACTATGGCTTGTTGTTCTGCCGATAGTATGGCTCCGCTCTGCATGAGGCCTATGCGGATGTCATCTCTTAATTTCAACTCGGCCACTTGTTTCTCAAGTTCCTGAGCCTTCTGCTCGGTCAGCCGCAGCGCTTCATCTTTTCGACTTAACTGGGCCTTCAATTCATTCATCTCTGTTCTTAATTTATTTGCCGTTTCTGGACGAAGCCACGTTTGCTCTATGTAGCGGCCCTTCCGCACCATGGCCTCCGCCCTCTGAGTTTGAGTTATTGCCGTTTGGTGATATTCGGATATGTCCTTACGAAACTTGTCTAGCATCCTTCTGTGTGAGTCCACTGAACAAAAAATCTTTATATTCTTATCTTTATTAATTTTAATTTATACATAATGAATATTAACAGGACTTTATATTCCTAAAACAATATTTCTTGGAGACGCATCATGCTATCTAGACGGGAGAAGGGATGGGTATGCACCTTTTACTTCCTTGCACGCCCCAAAAGCATCTACAACAGTGATCATGGCCGTGACACTGGTCAACGCGCCATGCCCACTCTGGGTCCTATAATATAATAATATTAAAAAATTTTATTTTTCAGGTTAAAAATTTATTTCAAATTTTCTTGTTATGAAAACTAATTTGAAATTACCAAAAAGAAATCCTAATTTACTAAATTTAAAAAAATAAAATTTTAATTTAAATTACTATAGTATAATTCATACATATTATAATATAATTTATAGAATTTTATTGTAAAAATAAGATTGACATTACTATATGATACAATATATTATTTTGTATTAGCGGCCACCATTCCGATTTTCAAAGCTTAAGGGTTTAGGATAAATTTAATTATATAGTCTTCTTTTATATATATGTTTTAGTTGTTTGCTCGCCGCTTATTGTCATAGCAACGGGTGGAAGAGTTTACAATTTCCATAATAGGTAATATCGACTTTTGCTAGCCACCCCCACACCAACAACCTCGCACTCTCAGATCCCCCGTCGCAACCCGATGTCTGTGGATTCTATTTTCCAGTCCATACTTATGGTGGGTTACTGGGTTTCGCTATTTGTTTGAATCCACCCATTGTTACCCCGGTAACGCCATATAAATATTTTCTAGCTACCACTCGGCACCCGTTGCTAGGCAACGTTGGGAATGTGTTCGAGTGGGTGGATTGTCCGCAAAAAGTGAGCGCTATTACTAATGCTGTAATTGTTCGGACAACCCCTGGATTCAACGAGCCGTCGTTAGAAGACATATGCTCGATTTTGATGATTGGTCCCCTTATGTCACGAGTCCAATATTGGAGTTTAATAAGAAATAACAGAAAGTCTACCATGATTTCGGATTACCACATTCCTAAGACTAATGTAATCATACAACAAAACATGTATTAATTACGAACTACAACGCCTTCGAACTTTGTTTAGGCTGAGTTAACAATCGAGCGGCTCGGCGCCTGGCTCTTTCTTTGCGTCCTGGACGATAGTTGGTAGTTACTGTTGCCACTGGGGTTGAGGCCGATGTTGGAGTGGCCACCGACTCCCGGTAAGCTAACTGAGCCGGTGCAAAAACGAGAGGGTAAGTAACGGCCGCTCCTTCCTGACTGGCAGACAGGGCAACCTCTAGTCCTCGTATTTGCGTTCAAAGATTTTGATTTATCTGCTTTTCCTCTGCCCATCTCTTTTGAGCAGCTATGAGTCTCTGGTGTAGTGGTTTTATCTTGTCCGGATCCACCCAGGTGGCTCGGGTTTGGTGTACTTCGCGAGTCAGCTGAATGATCTGGTCATATAGGGTCTTGTTAGTTTGCTGTGCGCGGGCCAGTTCCGTCCGTAATATTTGCTGGGAGTCCATTGCTAGAATTAATGACATTAAAAAGGGTGGTTATTATCACAGAATTAATAAGGGTAAAGGTGATTAAACATAAGCTTCCTTGCCAAAATGTTATAACACCAAGCAAAACAAAAATGATTTCTAACAGAACAATTATTTATTTTTGACAAACGAAAATTAATTAAAATATGTCAACTCAAGGTAATGGGATAAGAGGTCCGTGAAACCTCTCTCCACCCATTCCTCCGGGATGCAGTTGGAAATGATCATTACGGGTCGTTTCGTGTTACGAACCCGGTTAATCCTGGCCATCTGAGGGTCCTCCTGGTTCTCACCCATCTCCTCATTAGCACGGCCGTGCATCGGTCTACGCGGTAGTGGGTGCTTATAGGCGGCAGCGATCCGGCCAGCTTCGATATCATCCTCAATGTTCGCCAGACATTGACGGGCTCGGACCACCTGTAGATCCACCTGTCTTTGATGGTTGAGAAGGCTACCGAGAAGACGACGGGCGTGCTCGTGGATCTCTTGAGCTGGACTCCATTCCTCCCAGAGCTGTTCCGATGACTCAAGATTTCGGTTATTTCTTTCCGGTCGTCCACTGATCTGTCGGGGTTCGAGTTGGGGAGACCCGGGACAGCTTTCTTGTCGGAACCACCTCCACGCTTCCCTCCATCGATTGGCAACCTGAGTGGGGACATAGGTCAGTCCTGATTGTCCTTAATAAGGTTATAATTAGAAAGATTCCTTTGATATTGAAACGATTTTTCACTGGTAGTGTAGAAAAGATAACAAAAATTTTTTAATATACGTACGAATCTCCCTTGTTTTACATGACTAGGCGTATTTAGCTGTCAGGGTATTACAATTATTCAAGGCTGAGTCTCGAAATTAGTGTTCAAAATTGCAAGTTGCAGTATAATTCAATGAACCCAGTTTAATAAGGTTTAATAAAGAATACTTTATACAATGCTCCTGATAAAAAAAATAATGATTAAAAAAAATTTTTTGTTGTTGAGTCATTTCGGGATTGTTATTGTAATTATGCTAATAAATTTTGGGACAATAGTAGGTCACTTGTTAGATCGGTCATCTATCCTCCCATTGCACCGATTAATGTTGGTAAAATAAACCTCACCCTGTTATGATTTCTATTTTTTCATTTAACTTGATTCTTTATACGGCATTATATTTGAAGTTTTAATGAGCATCTGATTAACTTTAGTTTTGAGACAAAAATTCTTTGTCTACCACCGGTGGTCGATTATAATTCCATTTAAGGGTTTAGGAAAATGTGCTAATTAACGGTGAACAGGATCTAGATCTTTCGATGGCGTAAATATTGGCTAAATTCTTTAAAGGGTTAGTAGGAAATCAAAATTTTTCATTAGAAATTCGTATTTAAACAAATGCTCGTAAATCTTCAAAAGATGATTATGCGTTAGTATTATGGATGATTAAATCGCGAAGTCTTGATTTTTTAAATCTGCGAAACTACTTATAGATTATGGGAAATCATAAAAAAAATCGTTACCTACAATGTGTGGATCGGAATCTGGCACCAATCCTTCGCTAGATGTTCTGGCCGAGGCATTTCTTTTACGCGAAACTCGTTGCGGATTCATATTTAACGCACTATTCCAAAAATGCTGGTCGATGTGTTTATATTCAATCTACTGTGGGCGGTTGTGTCTCGTGCTTGTATACTAGTGTAATCACACTTTGCCTGATGGCGTGCGCGATATCTGCCATTCTGAGAGAGGTTCCAATGTCATTATGACGGGTAAATGATTGATTTTTCTAAATTCCATATGGTGGATTTGTCCAGCCGGAAATAAAAAAAAATCGATGTGGGGCGAGACAACGTATTAGAAAATCTACCCGGTGTGTCAACGCCTAATATTAACTGGTTTCTGTCAGATTTTTCTCTCTCTCTCCGGGTTGTGGTGCGATCGGGTGATTATCAATCAGGTTTGTTTAATTTTGTTGTGTTCACTTATCGATTGGTTAAGTTAATAATTCATAGTTTAATCACTACTAAGATTCTTATCTGTATTATTTCCAATCAAAATTTTATTTTATTCTTTGTAGATTCATTCTTGCTTAACTGAAGTCTGATGTTTAAATTTTGGGAAGAAAATACTATGGGTATTGTTGCAGAGTTTGGGTAACTCATAATTTCTCTTTCAGATTAGGCTCGTGGTGGGCATCGGTTAGATGGATGATAATGTTGGAAATCCCCGTCTGTTTCTCCGTTCGTGAGGGTTATATGGTAATGGGAGGTTGGTTATTTTCTCTGAGATTGGTGTTAGTTTGTTAATTTAATTTTATTCAGGTGAGTTACTTATTAACTAGTATTATTATGATTTCAACATTGGGTAATTTTGATTTAATCCTTTCAATTGAATTAGTTCGTGATTTTTGAACAAATAGGGGTAGGTTGAAGTCTTATCACCTTCGGGACGTGTGGAACTCTATCCAGTTGGAGAACTGAAATTCAAGTTTTATGGCTCCGGATTTATAATTTGACTTTTAACACTTTATCGAATTTATCTTTGTATTTTTGACGTTTTAGTTTTAGATTTATGATTTTAATTTCTTGATGTTTTATGGGGTTACAAGTTGTGCTGAGGTCGGGTTTCTATCAGGTGATTTAAAAAACTCTGAACGATTCTGGATTTTTACTCCTACATTTTTGGTTTGAGTTTCTATTACATTGATTTACTTATATCAATCTATCTGGCCGTTGACTGATGCCAATTGAATGTTACTGGGTATTGGCTGGTTCAATTTATTATTAACGCTCATTCGCAAACGACTATGGTATTGACGTGAGTACGAGGCAATAATAAAAATTTTCTCACTTTGTTTTCTTGAAGGCACCCTTATCGAATCTCCAATAACTGTGGGTATTTACAATTCATCGCAACCGGTTTATTATGACTTAATTACCGTAAGTTCGTGGCTGTCGCGTGCTGATTTAGGGTCACCTTAGTCTATATTAATACCTCGCAATTTATAATTACTAATTTGAATTCATAATTAGTAACAACGATTTCATTTTTCTTTAATTACCCGTCACCTTCTCTTAATTGACCTTAGGCGCATTATGTTCATATTAAAATTAATGAGTGCCCACTGGACTACTTGGTGTGGTGATTTTGAGCCGTATGTTAAATGATTTAGGTTGAGTTTAAAGAAATAGAGAAACGAGGAAGCAGCCAAGAGACCCCTTCCTTATTTCTCCTTCCTTCTATACGGAATAATATTGACGTTCCGATCCCTGCGTTCCGCACGCCGGGTCTTCACGGGCACAGATCATCGGCGATATTCCACGCACTTACAGGAATCTGAATAGTATGTTGATTTTAATATCTTGCGGTGTGTCTTTGGCTGTGGGCCGGAAAAATTTCGACAAATAAAATTATTAATTTATGAAAAACAAAGCTGATTTTATGTATTATAAATATTTATTAATATAATAAAAGCAATAAACAAATTACTTGCCAAATCATCATACAAAAATAAAAAAAATACATCTCCCCCCACGCCAACATCCAAGCAGAGCTCTACCGAGGTTGCGAGGACGGGACGTGGAGAGAGAGTTTCCAAATAAAACTTTCGCTCACCTAAAATAGATTCAAAATAGTTTTTTAAAGATAGCTAAAATATTTTGTTTCAAAATTGGTTTGACAAATGGTTAAATTTTATGTGAAAATGCATCGGTATATATACCTATTTTTTGTCCCTAACCTCGCGTGTTCTTTTTGATTTAGTAAAATAAAATTCGACCTTGATATTTTCTAGTGTATTCTAATCTTTATTTTTATTATTGTTGGGCCAGAACACATACGGCCTTGGAAAATGTTTAAATGGATCGGTAACACACATGCAAACATAACATGCAAATTTAAAATAAACCTATTAAAACATCAATTAAACCCTATCAAATATGAGAAAAAAGAGAATTACATATAAAATAATAAACATAAAAATAAATTAAAATAATAACAAAATGCAACAAGATCCGCACGATACAAACACAAACATAACATGAAAACCCAACAAATACGACCGAAATTTGATAAATTAATAAAATTTCATGAAAATGAAATTTAAATCAAAGAATTTGAATTAGAAATAATTCAATAAAAATTCTAAATAAAAAATTATCAAAATAAATTAAAAAATAATAAAAATAAAGAGTAGAATACACTAGAAAATAACAAGGTCGAATTTTGTTTTATTACATCAAAATTAACACGCGAGGTTAGGGACAGAAAATAGGTATAAATACCGATACATTTTCACAAAAAATTTAACCATTTTCAAATCAAAAATCATTTTTGAGTTTTGTTTACAAATCTATTTGAGTTTTTAGGTGAGCAGTAGTTTTATTTGGAACTCTCTCTCCACGTCCCATCCTCGCAACCTTGATAGAGCTCTGCTTGGATGTCGGCGTGGGGGGAGATGTATTTTTATGAATTTTTTATTGGATTGATTTGGTCAAGTAATTTTGTACTTTGTTTTTAATATATTAATAAATATTTATAACGTTAAAATCGAATTTTTTTTTCATAATTAATTTTTTTGTCGAAATTTTTCCGGCCCACACCCAAGACACATCACAAGTCAGAAAAATCAACATACAATTCAGATTCGTGTAAGTGCGTGGAATATCGCCAATGATCTGTGCCCGTGAAGACCCGGCGTGCGGAACGCAGGGATTGGAACGTCAATATTATTCCGTATAGAAGAAAGGAGAAATAAGGAAGGGGTCTTCTGGCTACTTCCTCGTTTCTCGGTTTCTGTAAATTCGACCTAAATTATTCTACATACGGCTCAAAATCATCACACCGAGTAGTCCAGTGGGCACTCATTAAATATAATATAAACATAAAATGCGTTTAAGGCTTATTAAAGGGAAGGGTTACGGGGAATAAATCAATATGAAATCGCTGCTATGAAAGTGAAATAACTAACGAATTAACTTAACTTTAAACTAAAGATTTTTAATTATTATTAAACGAATCACCTCAAACTTCTAGTAAAGCAGAGAATTTAATCAGGTTCTAAGACAGAGTATAGACGCGCCTTTTCGAATGCCAGTGTAATGAATGAAATCATTTAAAATAAATCGACTATAGTACGGTTTATAGGACTAATTCTAACTATTAAGCGATCATACCACCCGAATAATTGGGTTTATATAGAAAATCACTGAAGTAATCATCGTAAACTGCTAAAAGTCAATAAAAATTTTCACCATAACCATTATAAACATTATGAAAAATTTACTTCACCATTAAAATTCTTAAAGTTAAAATCAAAGACGCTTAAACTTTATTTTATAAAAACCACCACTTACCAAAATCAACTTCACCACGAATAGGCATAAGGCACCGTCAAGATTCCATTAAATTCACACCGATATGATAGAGTTAGGACTATAAGGCAAAGCCCAGATGACGAGCATAACAATCGAATTTTGTTAGATTAGAGTTCCATCATACCCAGAATCAATTTTTCATTGTCGTAATTGATAACGAATACCAAATTGCAAGGTAAAATCTGAATAGAGACTTCGCTGACAACAGCCAGTGATATCCAAAAGGAGATAGATAGATCTGACAAACAACTTCTAACTGCAATTGCCGCTGTGAAAACTGTTAACGAGGATAATTCCCTGAAATTCGTACCGAGATTAATTAATTGAATGTATACTATAAATTACCAGACGACCAGAGAGAGTTAATAAATCAACCAAAATTTTCTGATAAACCAACTGGGCGATCAGCAGCGAGAGATAGAGACAATCCAAAACGCAGTTATATGAAACTCCCGCGAAATAACAGAGTGAACTGATTCCCCGAATTCACACGCATTACACGCTAAATAAGAAACTCTTTATGGTGAAAGCTAGCTAATAAAACTTACCAAATAACTCGCAAAACTCGCAACTCTAAAGTACAATTAGCCTAAATTGAATTTCATAAATTTACAATCCATGAAATAAACAATTTTACCTTACTAAAACTCGCCGACATTTCCGCTGATCAACCAATGTAAACATCCACCTCGTTGTTGTCACGCTGAAATTGACATTTCATTCATGACTACCTACCCGATCATCCGGCACACAACCCGCACACTCACCAATATATTAACCGACGTCAGAGGAAATACATCATTCTAACCTAGCTGAAAGTTATGAACTCGCCAAACGACCCAGGAGAAAATCTAAAACCCAATTCTCTGAATGCCGTAGAAGCCCCTCCGACGAG
The DNA here is from genome assembly GCA_022537955.1 of Schmidtea mediterranea. NCBI lineage: Eukaryota > Metazoa > Platyhelminthes > Tricladida > Dugesiidae > Schmidtea > Schmidtea mediterranea. The sequence continues at coordinate 32,108,281 of CM039680.1, read as the reverse complement.
TAAATTTTTGATTATTTTTATTAACGTGATTCTAATTATCCCGAACATTAGATAAAAATTCAGAATCAAAACTATATAGTTTTTTCCCCCGCCAAATGAGAGCCCGAGAGAGTCCGTAGTAAATCGTGGTCTCCCGCACAAGACAAATTCCAATGTGATGAAACCTTTTCACTCCAATGTTGAGTATAATAATCAATTTTCTTGTGTTAATAAATATATTCACCATCGTTAATCTCACTGATTTTTGGTGTTATAGGAATTCCAGGTGCTAATCTATTGAGTGAAGATTCCGGTTTTAACCACATAAAGAAACAACCGATAACCATTTTTGGGGAAGCTATTCGCTAGTAATTATTCTGAGTTTTAGCCACGTAACTTATTAATAATAGGATTTCTTAAGCACTTTGTTTCATTAATTCATATTAAAATTAATCTCATAAAATATTGACATTATGACCATTTGAGGAAAATTTTGTTTATTTCAATCGAATCAGTGAACCCTTTTTGTTATCATCTCCACATTCGGTTCAGGTATTTTTAATTGTCCAACAAATTGAACAAGCATTTTCTTCATCGAATATACTCTTCACCACACAAGAACGTGTAACCTTGGTAGTCTTGATATGCCGATTTTTCCTCAAAAGGATAATTCCAGCCATGTGACCAATAATTTTCCGCATGTGAATAAGAGGGTGATTGGGTCGAGAACATATTGCTAACCGTGTTAGTAGCCTACGTCGGATTTCGAGTTTTCATGGTGACTCAACGCACTCCAAAAATAGTTAGTTTAGCTCTCCTTTATTTTTGCCGCCGAACTACGAGAAAATTTTGATAATTGAGAAAACCCCAAGATAACGGATCGAATCTTAATTTACTGAGAGAAATATTGGGTTATGCTAAACTCATCAATGCTAAACTCATCAAACTTTCCATTCAGGACAATCTGGAGCTCTCGTAGAAACCCCTACTTATGTCGTGGAGCAATGGCGACAGGCCTGGAATCGTGTATATCGGGAACGATGCCCTGATATGCCAGAGGACAACCGTCGGGAAGATATCTCCCTGGCAGAAATCACTATGCGACAGTTCAGAAAAACGTTCAGCGAACCAAATCCGTCCCAGGATATCTTAACTCAGGCCCAAGAACTCTTGGAAAATCTTCTGAACCACCAGCGCTACGTCGATGCCGCAGTGGAGCGGGCCACGAGATACTTGGCCAACGTCCAAGACGACCTAGCGGCGGGGCGTCTAGCGAGCAATTATCCACCTTCCCCGAGGCCGACCCGAAACACCAAGAGGCCAGTGTTTGTGATTCAGGGTTACTCCCCGGAAGACGGAATCAAGCGATTCCTCGAAGACGCATAACCCCCTAAAACAGTGACCATTAATGATCGGAAATTTTTTTTTGTTTTCTTTTAATAAACTATTAGAAATCCAGCTTTAAATTTTTTGTTGTTTTGTCTTTAAATTAAGTTCGAAACTATGTTTAGTATTGATCACACTTGTTATTATAGAAATCCCTGTGGAAATTTAACCCTGGTTATTCTAGAAATGGACCCCGTAAAATTACTACAAACCGAATTAACTCATGCGAGACAGGCCAACAAAAAACTCCATGACCAGCTCGTCCAACTAGTCCGGGAAACTCAACAAATCAATGCAACATGGATAGAGCCAAAGAGAGTCAAACCGCTATATCAAAAACTTGCCACGGCGCAAAAGGGATGGGCGGAAGAGAAGCAATTGGCCCGAGGCCTGAAGACTCAAATAAAGGGGCTAGAGGTAGTGTTGTCCGCCTGTCAAGAAGGGGCAGCGGTGACCTACCCCTTAGTCTTCGCCCCTGCTCAATTGGCCTACCGCGAGTCGAGTACCGCCCCATCGACAATCTTAACGTCAACTCCTACCACAACCATTACTCCAATCATCACAGCAACAAACAGTCGTCGACCTGGACGCAAGGAGCGGGCTAAGCGCCGAGCCGCCCAACTTTCAAATAAGCCTGGATTATCATAGACCGTGCATTAAATTGGCAAATAAAGTGTGATGGAGATTGTAGTTTTATATATTGTAGTTTCTATATATACCTTGTTATATTTATATTATCCTAGTGGTTTGAAGCGACATTGTAAAAGGGTTTAAATAAGAAGTACCACCCATTTTGTTTCCAAAATAATGTTGTCAAAATAGCTAAATAAATGATAGGGACTTAGACATAAGGGGACCAAACAATTTAAAGCGAGCACAAGTCTTCTAACGACAGCTCGTTGGACCCATGGATCGTTCGGTCAATTATAGCATTAGCAATAGCGCTCACTTTTTGCGGACGATCTACCCACTCGAACACAGTTCCAACGTTGCTTAGCAGCGGGTGCCGAGTGGTAGCCAAAGCAGTATTTATATGGCGTTACCGGGGTAACAATAAGACGATTTAAACAAATATCAAAACCCAGTAACCCACCATTATTTTCTAATTTATTTTGATAATTTTTTATTTGAAATTTTTATTGAATTATTTCTAATTCAAATTTTTTTGATTTAAAAAAATCATTTTCATGAAATTTTCATTTTTGTTAAATTATCAAATTTCGGTCGAATATGTTGGGTTTTCATGTTATGTTTGTGTTTGTATCGTGCGGATCTTGTTGCATTTTGTTATTATTTTAATTTATTTTTATGTTTATTATTTTATATGTAATTATCTTTTTCTCATATTTGATAGGGTTTAGTTGATGTTTTAATAGGTTTGAGTTTAAATTTGCATGTTATATTTGCATGTGTGTTACCGATTCATTTAAACATTTTACAAGGCCATTTGTGTTCTGGCCCAACACTTATTACCAGGTACACTCCTCCATGCATTGCTTAACTTATTTATTTTTAGGTTTCAGATCCCCCAACAACAACAACCCGAATATTCTCTCTTTTTATCGTCACTGTTGGAATTTTTATTATATTATGTTTTGAAATAAAAAATTTTGTAAGTGTTTTATCTTAATATTACTAAGAATAACTATCATTTTAACAAGAATAGTGAAGTTAAATTAATAGCAGTACTGTTCATATTAACTAAAATATGATAAGGCTAATAGAAACTTAATAATAATTATAATTTTAAATGTACAATAATAATAATAATAATAAGGTTGATAATCGTTTATGGGTCATAGGGTCATGGTCTCAGTTTGTAATATGAATGAAATTTTTACCTCGGACGGAGTAGTAAAATCTAGGTAAGATAACGTAAAATTTGGATTTATGGTCGAAGTCATTTTTGACTTTTAGGTTTAGAACGTAGATTAGTTACGAATATTGATTTTACGAAAAATCTGATATACAACCGATTAAACTTTCTATTGTGATTAGTCTCGAAGTATAGTGTATATAGGTTAGTTAATACTTTTTTGTATAGCAATAGGGTTTTGTTGAATAAAATAAAATTCTAATTCTACTAACTACTAGTCTATATTTTTCTTTTGTTGGTAACTTTTAAACTTTATATTTACCCTTTCCCAGGACCTCAACTCTGCTATTTCGAGGGTTGGGCAATAGGATTTAGGAAGGGGAGAATACTGAACGGACCCGGCTACTGCCTTCGCCGCGGCTTCCCCCACTAACAACCGGTTCGATCCGGGGTACCAAAAAAAACAATTTTGATTTTTCTTCCTTGTGTGCATGTAGGCTATATTTTCGTAGGACACAAATTGGTTAAAGTACTTTAAAGTTAATTTTCTATGATGAAGGTTCGACAATAAACGATCTAGGTCGAAAGTCATTGATCATAAAAAATATTTCATTAAAGCTTCATGGTTTATAAAGATAAATAGTAAAAAAGATAAAAATTATTAATAACTAATTCGTATTCAAAATAAAAACAATAAAATACAAATAATAATTACTTTGCTTCCGTAAACAATAAATTTAGAGAGTAAATAAAAAGTAATTAATAAGAAAGTAAGAGTGTTTTTTGTTCAACCAGCTTCGCCTTATATATCATGATTGTTCGTGTGTGTGTTTTGATGCAGTAAAACAAGGAATTTCTAGAATATTCCAAAATTATAAAAATTTTTATTCTTTTCGATAATTTTTACATTTTTATGTATCAAATTTTTCCTTAAATTTTTATTTATTTTATTTTTCTTTAAATTTTCCATTTTTATCTAATTTTAAATTTTCTGCTCAAAACATACAGGCGTTATCGTGCTGGTTAAACAAAAAATGGGCTTTATCAGTTTTTGACCAACATATTTATTTACATTCTCTCAGATTTTAAAATGTTTAGTTGGTGTTGTATGTTGTATTTTAAGTTATCTTGTTGCTGTGTTTTCGTGCTGTATTATTGGTGCATTTAAACAATTCTCAAGGCTATTTGTGTTATGGCCCAACAGTATCAAAAGAAATGTTAGTAAAAAAGAAAATTTAAATGAAAACAAGGGTTAAATTAAGCACAGGGTATTTTCTAATTGTGTTAGTGTTTAAAGAAATGTAAACATTAGAAACTTAAAAGAGTATTAAGAAATTCATTTCGAATTTTTGAATTTGAAGTGGGCGATTTTGAAGACCTGATTCCGATCCACTAGTCTTAAATGAATTATTAATTTTCACTAAATAAAATATAGAGTCGTTAACAAAAAACTAGGATAAATAAATTTTAAACAAAATATGTCATTGTTAAGAACTTTTTGACTGATACTTAAATTAGAATGAAATTTGTTTAAATATTCAATTAATATTATTTTAATATTTCAAGCTTAATGGAAAAATACAAAAAAGTGTTAACCACTAAAAGTCCTGTACCCAAATTTAATTTTATTTCAGAAGGTTGTATTCACATGAATGTGAAAAATGGAAGTAAAATTAATAATCTTATTCAATTTGCTATAAAGAAAATTGAAGATCCAAATGTTTACCAGGTTTTTTTAAAGATAAATTTTGATATATTACGCGTTCATACTTATTTCCAATCATTTAATGAACATAATCAATTTAATCTATTTTTAAAATTTAGATGGCTTGGTGGGGAGATGATAAGTCTATTACCAAAGCAGTGGCGTGTGCAGAACGAATTAAACATACTTTTAGTTCAATTTTGTATCAAATTACGAAAGTTTTTTATAATAGCGTTATTGTTAAGTATGAGCCGATAGCTTCTGACTTAGAATCATTAGAAGCTACTCGAAATATTCCTTCAATTTTAATTTTATTATCCAAAATTCAATTCAATCATGTAGGATTGCAGTATCAGACTTCAGAAATGAATATAAGTGATATTGTTTACAATTCTTCCCAGGGTCATGTGGTAAAATTGTTAAAAAAAGTTAAAAGAAAACATAATTTATCTCGATTGCAAAATTCTGTTTTAAATAAAGATTAATTTGATTTTGCGTATTAAATAATTTGTTCTGTGAAACTAAAAACAGAATAAAGTATGATCATTATTTCTTAACTTTCGTTTACTTGACTTTCAATATGGAAACTTATACAGTCAGAAAAGTTAATGCAAAAATTAAGTTTTCAATATTTGACTACTAATATAATGACTAAAGGTCAACAATTGAAAGATATTTTTACAAAAGGTTTCGTGCTCATTGTTTTCAATTTAGGCCGCCTCAGTTTTAAATTGAATATCAAAGTTTTGAGAAATCTTAATTTTGTTTAAGCAATGTCACATAATTAAAAAATTTAATTTATATTAATATCTATTGCGCCACTGAGACTCTAATGGAGATCAACTCAATTCACTTTATCTGTATTTTCTATTGTTTCACAATTTCCTCCATTTATATTCTCGATTTACGTTTCTTTCCAGTTGAAATTGAGTAAAATTGATTTGATAGACGTTTCAATTTTATTGGCATTGGAAATTTAAATTATATTGACCATAAATGAAATGCTGAGAAAATAATTTTTAGTGTCATTTTAGGCAAATAAAATAATTAAAAATTGAGTAGAGCAGTGTTTCCATACTTTTTGACTGGTGGAGCCTTTTGGGAATCAATTTCTTTGTCGATCCCCTTATAGTCTTTTACTAGTTACTGAAAAAGGGGAATATTAAATGACATAATATAATCTTAAATGTTTAATGAGAATTCTGTCGTACTTTTACATACAGTTTATTTATATCAGCTTTAGTCGATGATAATTTCAGGCGAATATATTTCTATATTTAAGTGGTTTCCATATTTTGTTTTTTGTTCAGCTTCACATAAATACGTGATTGAGAAAGGTAGCAATAATAATTTTGTTTTCAATATATTTTTGAATTCATCTTGTAAAATCAACCTAAAATCCGTTGTACCTTGCTCTTGAAACGAAATGTTTACACCGCTGTGAGATTACAAATCTATAAGAACCTCGTATTCTGCTGATGGAAACGTCAACAGTGTCAGTCATTGTAGGGAACGTAGGCGGGAGTGTCTTCACACAAATTATTCGAGTAAATAACCCAAGTAGACCAACAAATTTTATATATATAAATCTACTGTCAGGTTATTTATTACATCGAAGAGTAATTAAAGAAATTCATTCGCCCAATAAAGAGTAAAACCGGACGGTAAATCATTGTAGAATAAACGATATCATAAATAATCCGAATAACGGTTAGGTGGATAAACGTAACAATTAGTATCAATTAGAAATCGGAGGCTGACTGATATCGTGGTTAAACAAATGACACCACCTACACTCATTGCCGACGAAAGAATACAGATTTTGAAATGACATGATAGAATATTAACGAATTCCACAAGTAATAGAAACGCAGCTTCGAAATTAGAATATCCCAACATTAGTCTAACGTATTTCTATTGAATCTCTCACAGATAAGCACCTGACTTTGACCTCATAAACGTACCGACTCATTAATTCTACAACGTAAGAGAGATCGCTGAACATGCACAAACACTTGAATTTAGTTACAGAATATCTTACATAACAAATTAATTGCATGAGTATGATTGACCACGAATGCACGGTCTAGTGTTTTATTGGATGATTGACGTAAAGACTTTTAGTCAGTGGTGTTGTCGAGCCGGAACGTCGTCTGGTACTTCCTTTTTGGACAGGAACGCGTTCCGGAACTAAAGATGATTTCTGATAATGAGAATTGGCTGACGTATTGATTTCATGTATTGTTAAAAATATTTATGCAATATTGTTTGAGTATCTAATATGCGTATTTTATAATTTGTTAAATAATTTTTATTAAACGTTCCTATTATTGTAATAAACATATATATATATACACACAAAATGGGTTTCGTAATGATTTTCGTTTCCTTTCCTTTTTATGCTGTATACAGGGCCAATTCTGGTGACGGTCGAAAATTGGGGGAAATCTTTCCTCGTCGTCAAATTTGGGACATGAGACCTAAAAAAAACGTCGACGCCAGGATTATCATGGAAAATCACCCCTCGTCGTTAAATTTGGGACATGAGACTGCACAGAGCGGCCGCCTACCCAGGATCAGCCCTGTCTATATAATTATATATACGCGTTTCGGTAAAAAAATTTAGCACAACACCGCTGCTTTTAGTTGTTACCAATACATAACATTTCAATTTTCAGTTCTTCGAGTTTTCGAATCCAGAATTGTCTATCACGGTTTCAACAAACTTCATTTTTTGACATCAAATAAATCTCTTCCTGCTTTCAAAGAAATATCTATGCAATCGTTCAGAATTCAGACAGTAAAGAAACCAGTAATAGCGGTACTAGGATCAAATTCCACAAATGCAACATTCAAGGATATGTATCACAATTTGGATAAAAATATGATTTTCTTAAAGGCACGTGGTTTTCAACCAAAAATACAGCGCCTTTCTTGTAATCCTGACGACTTAATCACGGAAAGTAAAGCGCAGATCAAATTGCCGCTCTTCTACATGTATTCACCGAGAAGAAGCTACAGTCCAGAGGAACCAGCCGAGAGATAGCCAATAGAATAAATATAATTACAGCGCACGACGTACTGGGTGCTGGAGATCAAAACTGCAGATCAAATCCCCGAAGGCTAATCATAAATATCACCCAAGTAAAATCAGACTTCATCGAGAAAACGCCGAGCAGAGAATGCGTTACTACTGGCGAACCTTGTAAAATTGATAAATTCCTTTATAAATCCGAAGATGAATAATGCAGCATCGACATCGGCAATGGATACAAATGAAGGCTCTTCAATTTTAATGACAGAAGACAACTGGATGATATTTAACTTGATGGAACAAATCTGAAATGTCGCAGTTTATGTGTCGACAAAACAACAAATGACTTTTAAGTCGTGTCCGAAGCCAGAAATTTCTAATTTTTGTTCCATTGATATCAAGTTGACGGGCGTTGAGAGAATACCACGACACCGTTATTTCCCAGTGTACATTGACATCAGCGGGGACGAACTCTGGTTCGGTTTAAGAAGAGGTTATATGTAACAGGATTCAACGATTTAACAAGGCGTCTTTGTAAAACCCACATCGTCTGATGGCAACGTCTACCGGAACGGACACTTAAAATCATGGGAGGTGCGACTTCAGTTAAAGGAGAATAACGTTTGGTCTATTGTTTAGAAAATTTAAAATCTTGTCGGAAAATTAATCGTAAAATCGAATAGAAAGGGATATGATAGTGTAAAGTTGAAAACCTTTTCAAATAGTCGAAGGATGCAATGTGGCAGATGAAAGTAGTGTTTATTAAAGTGGCCGCAGATGGTTGTAACCACTTAAAATCATGAGAAGTGCAACTGGAGCTAAGGAACTCTTAATCAAATTTGAAATACAGGTAAAGATAAAGGTAAACTAAAACAAACGTGCAGTCTATACAGTGATTAAACAAATGAAATAGAAAATTTACTAAAAAATAAAGGAGGAACACTGCTCAAATTTTTGAAAGATACCTTAATAAATAATGGGTAAAGATGACAAATAGAAATAGTAATTGTATAAATAGACGAGTAAGGACCAGGATATAGAAAGATAAAGATCTTCCATCGGCAGTCAGAAACCAGAAAGTGAAAATATCATGAGGAATAGTTCTACAAATGGAGCTTACCTGCTCGTGAATTTTCAACTCTCATGTACAGTACCAACATGATAATATATCATGATAATCACCATGGATATATAGGAGGGACAGAATAGTAATCTTGATGGCGTTTATGTGGGAGTCACACAGGAACCCTAGAAAAATAAATTTAAATAAACCCTATTCGCCAACAATAGCATCCATCACATTGGTTTTTTGATTAGTAATGAATACCATTCAATTAATGTGAGTATTGTAGATGGATTGCGTGGGAATTTTTTTAATGAATGTGGTGGGTTAGTGGTTCATGACCTTGAAACTCAAACATACAACCTTTACCTTCTTCCAATGGTTACCTGTTGCTAGGCAACGTTGGTAATATAACCGTTGGTTATGAGGCCGCCTCTTCAAAGGCTACTAAGGCTCGATCTCATGCTGAGTTCAACGAGCTGCTGATAGAAGGCTTGTGCTCGGCACCGTCATCCGGCCCATAATCTATCACTTTAAAGATATTATTCTCATATAGTATAGATCAAAATTCTCATCTCGTTGTATTTACTTATTTACAGTTCATAATTAACTGAGCTACATTAACAACATTTGTTTTTCTCAAATCAAATTAACAGTTTATATAGTATTTATTGCTAAAATTTATATAGTTATTCAACATTTATTGTTTTACAAATGAAGTTTGTACGAGACCACCGAACACCGTATTTGGATAATTCAATCTGTAGTTGACTTAGATTGTTGCTGACGCCGTCTGGGTGCTCTGCTTTTCCCGGTTGAGGATGAAAACCTTTTGCTTCTACGATGTGTTCGGTTAAAGATATGCCACTTGAGCTGGGGCGAAGACCAACGGGTAAGTGACTGCGTTGCCTTCCTGACAAGCCGAGAGGGTGACTTCTAGGCTTCGTATTTGAGTGTGCTGGACTTGCATCATTTGTTTTTTATCCGTTCACTCTCTCTAAGCAGCAGTCAAACTTTGAAATATCCGTTTAGCCCGGGAGGATTCGATCCAAGTGGATTTTATCTTCTGCAACTCCAGGCTCATCTGTAGCAGTTGCGTTTGCAGTTCACCATTTTTGCACCTCAATTTGGTTAATTCCTTCCACTTAGAACGAATGATTTCCATTTCTAAAATTTAAAATTGAAGAAAAAATAATTTAGTGATGTCTGGTAAAATAAACGTAGTATCCTTTAAATTCAGTATTTTATTTGAAGTATCGATGGTTTTACCTGATTTCCTTCCCCTCATTTTTCAGATTACTGTTTACTTATCCTCCAGAATTATTCAACTTTCAATGGTGTTAGTACAGTTCCAACTCGCTTCACGATTTGTTATTTAACCTTTACCATCACACAATTTGAAGATTAGAGTACTCAAAGAAATGTTGGGCCAGAAAACAAATGCCTTGGAAGTTGTTTAAATGTATCAGTAATATAGCACGAAAACCCAGCACCAAGATAACTTAAAATACAAAATACAAATTCAACTAAACACTCTAAAATTTGAGAGAATATAAGTAAATATAAAATCAAAAAAACAAAAGTAAAATAAAATAAATCCAAAATGCATCAAGAACCGCACGAAATTTACATAAAAAATAACATAATAACAAGAAAATTTAACCAAAAAACGACAATTAACATAAAAGTAAAATATTAATGAATAAAATGAGTAAAAACAATATTTTTGGTTGAATAAATCCAATTAAAAGTTTTAGAAATAAATTGTCAATTTAAATTAAGAAAATAATAAAAATTTAATTTAGATAACACAAATAATTTCAAAGTCAAATTTGTTTTATCGCAATAAAAATAACACGCAATGTTAAGGTCAAATTGTAGGTATTTACTGATGTTTTTTGACAGATTTTCAGTATTAATTTGCAGTCTTATTTGCAGTCTTATTTTGCAGTTTTATTTTTCTGAATTTTGGTTGGTGTGCGTTACATCTGTGAACCGTGCATTCAGACAATTAACACTGGTAAGTATTTTGTCTGAACACAACAACTTTCAGTTGGTGTGCAACGACTTATTATTTAAAAATGAAGGTGTACATGAAGGTACTATATGAATGACTTCATTATGAGTTTATTGATCGATAATAATTGAATGACTTGTGATGATGCGAGTGGACAATGTTTATGCTAATTTATGAACTTCCGACTACTATGTGAGATATGACATGAGAATAGACAATTTTTATGCATCGAAGCCTTTATCCAATTTAGATGGTAATATTTATCGATTTTACAGCCAAAACATAGCGCAAGATGGAAAACTCTTCATACAATTCTAGATGTGTTAATGCCGGTTTATCCGCCAATATCTCGTGCGCGTGAAGATTCTGCCTTGTGTAACGATGGAATCCAAACGTTAAATCATAAAACTAAATTGCGAAAAAAGGTAGCTCGAGGGTGGGTCTTTTGGCTCAACTTTCTTGCACCCAATTTCGATAAAATCGACAAAAAATTTGAAACAACAATCGGCTCAAAATCACTAACACCGAGTAGTCCAGTGGGCACTAATTAAATACAATTTAAACACAAAAAAATCATAAGGAAAAAGAAAAGGAAAGGGTAGCGGGGAAAATTGAGAAATCGTTGCAACACTTAAAATGAAAAATCCGTCGGAAAAATATTAATCCGAACGACCAAAATCATGAAAAAGGAATAATTTAAATAATATTTAAGAACTAAATAAATTGTTTTGAGTTGAGATGGTAAATATAGGCGGAGCGCTGCTCAAATTTCCGAAATAATTAAAATCCTTTATCGAAAACTGTAAAATAAGGATGGAGTACGGCTAAAGTTTTATTTAAGTAAAATATTTTCATAAAGCTGAGGAATAAAGACGGATCCCTACAAAAACCTTAATAATAATGATAAAATTAAGGATAATGGTAATAATAATAATAATAATAATAATAATAATAATAATAATAATAATAATAATAATAATAATAATAATAATAATAATAATAATAATAATAATAATAATAATAACAACAATAGTAATAGCAGTAACAATTAATAAAAATAACACATATAATAGTAACGATGATAATACTAGTAACAATAATAGGGAATATAGTTGTTATAATAGGGATAAGGGTAAGATAGATACTGTGTATATTTAACATAACGAATGGTGTATAGACCATAGTAAAATCAATAATATGGACAACGAAAACGAGGACTATAGGAATATACATAATGATAACTGTGTGGGGTTATTGGTGTTTATAATTTTGACCCCTTACATGCAATGCTGTGCGTTTACCTCTGGTTACCCGTTGCTAAGCAACGTTGTAATGTAACCAATGGTTCTGAGACCGTCAAAGGTGAGCTTTCTTTTCAAAACTCCTAAGACCCGGTCTGCAGCTGGTTCATCGACCTACCGATAGAAGGTATATGCTCGTCTTGCCTTTAGGTCCTTTAATCTCTTCACACCTTTAAGCTTATAGTTTATTTTCCCGAACGAGAATTTTATCGTCACTAACTCGATAACCGAATCAAAAACATGATCAAATTAAGCAAAAACCTTTATTAAGGCATCAAAATCATTTGTATTTACAAGCAACAAAAGATCAACGTAATTTTCGTAATGTTCACGGTGAAATTATTCACCGCTATCTCTATTCGGCCTTTTGTTGTTGGAGTTTCCGTCGCTCCTTCTCGGCTCGCCCTGCCATGATGTGGGTTTTTGGTTTACCTGTTGGATTCTTTGGACCATTGTGCTCCTTGTAAGCCACCTGTGCTGGTGCAAATACCCAAGGGGTAAGTGACCGCACTTCTCTCCTGGCTTGCCGTTACTGCAATTTCGAGCCCACGAATTTGAACCTTTTGGGCCTGATTCAAGGCATTCTCCTCTTGCCACCCCTTTTGGGCCGCAGTGATTTTTTGGTATAGGCGTTTTACCCGAGAGGGCTCGATCCACGTAGCCCTTGTTCGTTGTAGCTCACGACTGAACTGTATGTATTGTTGGTGGAGGCTTACGTTCTCTCTTCTCAGTTTCCTTAACTCCTGGTCAATATCCTTGATGACGTTCATGCCTGAAATAATAAGCATAATTAAATAAGTCACATTAGGTATAACACCCAACAAACAGAATGAACATGGGACGCGTTTAGTCTTTATTTAACCGTACATCAAAATATCTTGACTAAATTTCTTAACTTTCACTACATTATCTTGACAACAAAAAAACTATTATAAAGTTTTGCAACCAAACGAAAACCAAAGTTAACAATTAACACATTTATTATTATTTACAAGTCTACATCACCATACGGCTTTACTTTACGATTTTATGTCCAAAATTTTTTCGCGCACCTCTCGTTTTAGAGGACGTCGCGAAAAGTCGTGTTCCTCGCTCGTCCTATCACCTAGTACTTCCAGGATGTTGGGTTGCACTAGGCGTTTTGGGCTGGCCAGGTGTACTGGTGCGTTGAGTTCCAAGACGGTTGGATCCTCCGGATCGGACGTTATATTGTAATCCGGCAGGTATCCGTCGGAGCTCGGGATTCGGCCACTGGCTATGTCCTTGTTGATTCTCATCAGCCTTTTGCGCTACAGGCTGGCCTTCCAGCGATACTTTCGTTCGAGGTGCTCGAACTGTTGGAGAGCCACCTCCACTTCGTGTCGAATTTCTTGAGCCGGATTCCTCCCTGGCTCCATCTTTATGGCGAGATTGGGCATCTCCACGTCCTCGTCATGTCGGTTCTTGCTTCGATCAGGCCACTCGGATGTGCCATACGTGGATAGGGAATATCGCCGATCCCACAGAGCTTGACCGTAATGTCCCGCAAATTTATTCGGGATTGTCAATGTTATTCGTTCGTCATCCTTCCACTGGGTACCAGAATTTTCTATCACTATTAAATATCATTAAAAAATTTTCATACACGACGACATGTGTTATATACTATCAGCCATACAATCGTAAATCATAGAAATTTGTTCTTCTCATGGGTTGGTCTATACCTGAATTTCACCAAGTAGGAGTTTATTCCCTTCATTAGTAGCTTATCGTATTAATTTGTGATTTACCCCTTTATGTTTGGGGCGAATTAGATAACATTTTTCAGTACTCGTCGGACATCATCTAGATATTCCTTCTTGAACTGACCGTGTCATTCCGAACAGATTAACGATGTTTCAATTTTATGTAAAAATTGTGAAAACTAAGTCTACGATATGCCTCGTGTCGGTTGGAGACATAAGGTAGTTGCGGTTATCTACTGATAAGGTCGGTGAGACAAATCATATGAATCTTATTGAATCAACATAGTTGTTAATAACAAAAATAATTGAGAGGCAATCCAATGGAGTAGTAGCCTTTTACGGCCGCGTTCGCCTACTATGAAAAAAATTCTATTATCCTATGTGTTGATACTTATAATTATTATTACTTGAAAGTCAGAAATTAAGTTACATTAGATACGGATAACTAAAATTAAAAAATTAAAAATCAATTTCAATATGTTTTTCTAGCGATTTAATGCGTATGGTTACTTGACTGTTATTTTTATGGGTCCTGATTCTTTGCTTTTAATTTTTATAATTTTATGGATATTCTTCACTACGGAGAGTGTCAGGTACTCAATTCTGATTTCACTAACGGGACTTTAGGGATTTTTTTTAATTCCTACTTGGGTTTCGTTGACACTAATACGTTGGGTTACCTTCCTCGTGATAGTATTAATTATTTCTTAGCGTACTAGGTTTCGTTTCCTCTATATCTCTAGAATCTTTACATTTTTTGTCGGATTTATTATCTAATTCCTATCTGTACCAGTAGGTACCGTCTTATGCGTATTTAGAATTTTATGATTAATTTGATTAATATAACAGTCATGATTGTTACATCGATTTCCGCAATCCCCTTTCCCTTTAACTAAAAGTTGACCCTAAGATGTTCATGTGTTTATATTAGATTTTAGGAGTGCTCACTGGACTACTCCGTGTAATAAATTCTAGCCGATATGTTTTGAAAATTAGGTCGATTTTTCGGGAACGAGAAGAAAAGGAATCACCCAAAAGACTGATTCCCGATCTCCCCACTGCTCCTATAAACAGAAATGATTTGACGTTCGAGCCCGTCGTTACTCACGGCGAGGTCTCTCACGGGCACGAGCTATTGGCGGATGAACCGCACTTAAACCACTCGATAGGGATGTGTGATTTTAATTATTTGCTGGTGTGTGGCTGTGGTCCGGAAAAATTTCGACAGTAGTAAAACAAATTCGTCTTTTCATATCATATAATTGCCCATAATATTTTTTACATAGTTGTATCATTTAACTCGCATACTCATAAATATCGTTCATGCTCACTTCAATAGTTTTTGATTTATATATATTGTTGGGCTCAGAGCCACAATTTAAACAAAATAAAAGTAAAAATTAAAGTCAAAGAGTGGAAGTAATGGAATGAATCACTGCACATAAACATGCACCACACAAAGATACTAAAAATCAATGAAAAACATATTAATTAAAACAAATTAAAAATATAACAAAAATTAAATAAAACAAATTATTAATTAAAATTCAGAAAATGCCTGCAGATGCAAAAAGAAACATACAAAGAAATAAAATAAACTGCCAAAACCTTGCAAAATAAGGTTTAGAAAAACATAGGCAGAAGTAGCGACCAGAAAACAAATAAAAAGGGCTAAAAATAATATTACAAGAAAATAATGAAAAAAATAAAATTCAAATATAATATAAATTATATATCAAAAAATAAAGAAAAATATACAAAAAATAATAAAAATAATTTTAAAGTAAATAAATAATTAAAAAGCCCTAAAATGGTGAAAAATCGCCTATTGGTCGCACACACGCATGAAATTAGTATAAATACAGTGATGAATTTCATTATTTTTAATCTTATGCTTTTCATTGAAAATTTGAATTTCGTACGGAAACCGTGATTTTGAAAAAATACGTAAGGAGTTTTTCTTGTTATCATTTGTAAATTTTTATTATGATGGTTTTTTTACTGTAAAATTAAACCTTTCGATGCTTAACATTTCATTTCATTGTCTTAATAACTTCACACCTATCTATATGTTCGAACCCTATAACTTATATATAATTATTGTATGGTAATAGTTGGTTCATGGGACGGACCGTGTGCCGGCTAGTGGGTGAAAACCCTTAGTTGAGCTCTTGGGTCATGCCTCGTGAACCCCTCGGCAGTTCGCAGTCGGTTCTGGCTTTGTGCACAGGACCGCTACGCAGGGCGCCGTTGTATACTCGAGGCGGCTGCTGAAAATGTGGCCGGAGCGAGTCGTTTAAAATCACGGGAAGTGCGGACGACTCTAGTTAGGGGAAATTAGGTCAGATCACACATTGATCAAAGAGATTTTTAAATTGTTCGAACAAAAAATTCAGAAGTAGATAACGGGTAGCAGGGATAAGAATCAAGTCGATCATAATAAAGGATCTATGAGAAACTTTTTTGTGGAAAACACATAAATGAAAACAATGATAGTATAATTTATTCAAAATTTAAAATAAAAGAGAACAGAATAATATAAGATGATCAGTACTTTTTGATGAATGTCCCACAGGAGAGCAGCACTATTGATCTTCGTTAATCACCGAAACGGAAATAGGGGGAGCATTGAATAGAGAAATACCCCAGGAAAAAATGTCATCATAGCATAAGCAAGGCATCCACTGCAACGCTCCCTAGGGTTCTTCTGAAGAGTGAGTTAGGAGCCGCATGGGTAGTAGATTAACTGAGAGAAAACTCCAAAAAGTTGCGATTAGAAAATCCAAAAATTTTCATGGTTGGCTGCACTCCGAGATGAGTTGTAGAGATTGATTCATTACAAAAACAAGCACCGACAAGAAAAATCGCATCAAAGATTTTCACATAAATCAATACATTTGTCTAACCGATAGTTGCGGCGTAAACTGAATGATTTTCTAGAATTTTCTTTTTACACTCAAATCCGTAAGTATACATAGCTGATTATTAAACCGTTAAAAATTTTTTTTGTTAAAAAATCTCTATTTAATTGTGTAAAAATGAATTTAGCGTGTAGACCTACTTAGAATTTTGAATAGACGTTTCGCTCGCCAAACGGAGATCCATTTTATTTATAAACCACGATGATTCTAAGTTTGATTAAAATATAATCTAGAAATGGTTTTTAATAGTGCAAACAACAAAATGACCTTGCAAATTTTAACCAAATTTTGAACGAATTTAATCAATTCATGAATCTGCTAGCGGCGAAGCATTCATCACATTACCAAATCTCGCACCTATAACGTTAAGCAACTAAGGCCGGATTTTAGTTTAGCCTCCGCCGTATGCATAGTGTATCTCACTAAATTTTTATAAAGCTGGTATCGAGTATTCGTGGTAAAAGTTTAAGCCGGCCATTGCCGCTTGGTTAATAAATCTTACGAATCATAAATAACTCAAATTAATCTTAGACTCCTAATGGTAGAGTAATCCTAACTTGAATTAAATTTTAGAATCATAATTGTAGAGTAATTATAATCTAAATCAAATCTTAAAATCTTAGCTGTAAAATAATAATGACCTAAATTAAATCTTAAAATCCTAGTGGTAGAATAATCAACTGAACTCACTGGATTGGTGATTTTTTAATGAACCAGGAGAAGTCACGAGTTAGATATGACCAAAGAATTTACTAGACTTGGTTACGCAGTTACGTGCAGGTAAACTCGTTGGTAGGGTAACTGATTTTACTGTCCCGCCCCAAAATCAGGCCATGGACCTCGATAAATTTTGTTAGAAAATCCAGTCAAAGCCAGAATAAATTTTTTGGGGTTTTTGATTAAACCAGTTGATGGGCGATCACTGACCGTGATAAAGAGGGAAACCAACCCCAGGTTGATGACGCGGAGAATAGTGGTGAGTACAACCCGCATCAGGGGAGCGTAAGACCAAACCCTAAATGTGAGAATGCTTAAGATTCAGGATATCGATCCATGACAGTTCCGAGATACGAGAAGCTTGATGATTCTCTGTATATTTTACCCCAAGGCGGGAGTAGGCCAAATAGGGACCCTGCAAAAATTACACCATTTCCATGAAACGTTTAAACACTGCAAGCCCCTTCTCGACTCGCCGTCGATGCACCCCCCTTCTCACTAAAACCCATAATTTTGTTTTTGTTTTCCTTTTTATTCATTTTCTTCCCTCTCCTTTTAGTATGAAGAATAATGACGAACCCGCAAATTCATCGAGAATTCCCCGTCTGCCCCCATCAATCGTGGCGATACGGCACAAGTATGAAGACCTGAAGCTTCAACATGGCGATCTCCAAACTAAATACGAACGGATAAAAGGAACCTGGGGTCCACCGGAAACCGTCAGGGAGCTCAGACAGAGGATCCTCAGGCTCACCCAGGCGCGTGACGCCATAATCACCGAGTCACGTAGTCAGCGTCTGCTAATCCACGAACAGTCGGTGGCACTCAGGCGAGCATTTACGGACGTGGAGCTTCGAGCTCATGTCCCCGGGAGCATCCGAGCCGGACAACTCGGCATCATCCCGGTTCATCATCTCCCCAGCGTCGAGGATTCCCCCGTTTCGACAGCCAATGTCTCTACATCGGTTACCCATCTTACGTCCTCCCTATCCTCTATGCCAACGGGCACTCCGGCGAATTCCGCCGCTCCTTCGACACGCCACCGGCCAAACCGGAACAAGCGACGTCGGGATCGACTCCGTCAAGAAGAAGCGCGACTCCAAGCAACAAGATCGACAGCGGAGACGTATCAAATCGACGACCTACCACCTCCGTATCAAGAATTTGAGACCCCAGGGCTCGACCCGGACATCTGCTATGCCCCGCGGGTCTTGTTCTCCTCACCCCCAGAATCGATCCACATCAGCTTAGTGGACGAGGAGAGCGAACCGCCTCAGATTGTCCGAGCTCTGCGTCATCTGGAATTAGAAATCGCCATCCTCACCGGCGAAGTTCCCAATGTCGGTCCATGAGGCGAAATCGCAGGGCCATCCTCGCGAAGGAACGATGACTATCAAAGAGATCCCCTGCCGTATCGCCCACCAAAAAGAAGGTGCCTTCCAACAGATATGGACGCCGAGGGAGATTAGAGCATCGATTTCACTGACCCGAGTACATTCGAAATGCTAACAATCTGTTTTTCTTTTGTTTATTCCATAGAGCAGCCCAAGTGTAGTGGTTTTGTTTTAACTAATATATTTTTATTTTTACGATGTTTCCTGATATTTTGTTTGGTTTATCGATTTCTTTTTATTGTGTCTGTAGCTGTTGTTGTTAAACAATATTTCGCTGCATCTCCAACTCCGAAGGTGAGGCACTGACGGTGATAGAGATCGTAGGCGCCTGGTTTCCCATGGTTTCTTAACGGGATTAGGTGGAAATCAGGAATTTAATATGGGTTTATAAGTAGCAGCGTAAGTCCTTCCAGCGGCAGCTAGTAATCCGGGAAAGACGAAGGTCCTTCGAGGAGTAGTGTTGGTAGCAACGCTCACCTGCTCGAATGGCTTTCGGCTGTTGTGCACAGTTCCAACATGATTTCGGTCATGGGTGCGCAATGGTTAATAAAATCGTGCGACGTATCAGGGGAGTCATCCCTAGAACCTGAAAGTGAAAGTCAGATAGATGAAATGGATAATACCGTAGTTAAAAACTCCTGTACGTCCAACAATATTTTCGAAATATAATCGTTCTCGAATCCTGTTTCCAGAAGCTTGTTATCCAATACTGTTTTTTCTGTTAAAAAACGCAAGAGCTTTTTAAGAGAAAAAGTGATCCCTCACAAGTGATTAAATTTATGCGAAAATGAATTGGTATTTATACCTATTCTGTAACCCTAACCTTGCGTGTTAAATTTAATGCGATAAAACAAAATTTGACCCTGAAATTATTTGTATAATCTGTGGGGCTAGCACTAAGTTTTGTTTAAATGAGTTGGAAACAGCACACAAACATAACATGCTGATTTAAAATCCGACCCATAAAACATCAAATAAACACCTTAAAATGCGAGAAAGACATAATTAAAAAATATAAATTGAAAAACATAAAAGTAAATTAAAATAATAACAAAATGCATCAAAATCCGCATGAAACGACATAAAAATAATATAATAACAAAAGAATTTGACCAAAAAATTGACAATTTACGTAAAAGCAAAGAATTAATGAAAAAGTTGAATTAAAATAAAATAATTCTAGTTAGAAATAATTTAAATAAAAACCTAATGAATAAATTGTCAACTTAAATCCAGAAAAAAATAAAAATTAGTATTAGATTAGACAAATAATATCAAGGTCAAATTTTGTTTTATCGCATCAAATCTAACACGCAAGGTTAGGGTCACAGAATAGGTATAAATACCAACTCATTTTTACAGAAAATAATCATCACTTGTGAGAGATCACTTTTGGAAGCAGTACTCGAGAACGGATAAATTTGAGAATTTGAAAAGGAAACTATCGAAGTGAGTACGAGCGATGATTTTGAATATGATATAAGAATGATGCAACTAAGATTATGCCATGTAAATGATGCAAAATATTATAAACAATTATACGATACGAAAAGATGAGATTATTTTTTTTAATGTCGAAATTTTTCCGGTCTACAGCCTCACACCAGCAAGTAATTAAAATCATACATTCCTATCAAGCGGTGTAAGTGCGGTTCATCCGCCAATAGCTCGTGCCCGTGAGTAACGTCGGGCTCGAACGTCAAATCATTTGCGCTTATAGGTGCAGTGGGGAGATAGGGAATCACTCTTTTGGCTGACTCCTTTTCCACTCACTCCCGAAAAATATAGCTAAACTTCCTATACTTATCGGCTAAAATCTTCACGCAGAGTAGTCCAGTGGACACCCTTAAAATCTAATGTAAACACACGAATATGTTAAGATCAACTTGAGGTTAAAGGGAAGGAAGCTTGTGGAAATCGATGTAACGATCATGTAAAAATAAAAATTACTAAGAAATTTTGTCGATACAGTTAAGAGTCCAATAATAATTTAATAAGTAATAAAAGATTTAAATAAAATCTCTAGATACGCCTAAGGTAATTAATCCGTCAACATAGATAAAAGCCAAGTGATAATTTAGTTGAAATAAAGGTTTATTCAATACGCCTAGGTTAATATGTTATCGATATCGGCAGAGATCAACTGTTAATTTCGATAATAGTGAGGAGAGTTGACCGTTATATAATGTTGGCACCATCTCAGAATTTAAACCACTGTACTAGTACCGACTATTGTAACAATGAATTCGTAATAACTTCCTAAAGATGATCCCTACAGTATGTAGGTGGAAGTACAATTTCGTATGCGATTTCCCTAACAAAAAATTATCTATTAAAATTAAACTAAATATTAAGATTCACGAACTATCATGTATTTTCACTCAGTCGACCAAAAATGCACTCACCCGATAAGAATAAACATATATCACCAACATATTGCAGACATACAAAACTCAAAAGACAAATCCAAGGAATAGCTTTACTAATACAAACTCACCCCATAATTCCTTGCACGATTATTAGAAATCTGTTTCACGAATCGCAGGGACAAAAACAGACCGCATAGGTCATAAGAATCTATTCTATGTACTATTGACCCCAATATACATACAGTTAAGAGAGAAAGCTCCCCTAGAAAAACACGATAAAAAATGGTAAACAAGTATGTATCGAAAACTAAATAAGAAAAGCAAATGACACTATCATATAAATTATTTATTCTTAGCGAAAACAGTTAAATTACTCAAAGATAGGTCTCACCATTTTATATCCATAAATAACAACGAGTAACTCCACCTCGTGTTTTGAGATTGCAGCACATAGTTCAGTTTAGGTATAAAGTATTCTGGCGTTTGTAAAAGGAAATGACGCAACAACTTAAAATATTTAGTTAAGGTTAGTGCTAATAGTTAGATATACCCAATAGAAATTACGTCCAAATACTCCATCTGTTTTCTGTAATATCGTAATCGATTCTAGTTGTTAAGGTTGCTGGTAAATTTAGCTATCGGGTATAATGATTTGGTGAGGTTCAGTAAGGTTATAACGTATAGTTTTACTCATCCAAGCGCAAACTGAATATTTTAAATATGGTAATTAATATTATGCATTAACGTCACCGATAAAATTTAGCCATGGGCGCCATCAAAGAAATTGGATTGGAGCTAAAAAAGCTTCGTCAGGAGAACGGCAGTTAGCATCAACAATGTATCCAACTCAGCCGCGAGCTCCAGCGGGTCAAAGTCACTTGGGTCGAACTGTCCTTAGTAAAACGGCTGTACCAAAAGATAAATGCCGCTCAGCAGGGCTGGCAAGATGAGAAGATTTTGAATCAGGCTCGAAAAATACAGAGCCGAGGTCTTGAGGTTGCTATAGCGGTAAGCCAAGAAGGAAGTGCAGTCACTTACCCTCTAATATTCGCCCCAGCACAAGTCGCCTATCAAAACCAGGTAGGTTCAGAGAAACAATCAGGTGAACCAAAATCCCGTACGAGATCGGGAAGAGCCAAGCGGGAAAGCAGGAAGCGGCTGAAGCAGAGCAATGAATGAATTTCATGATATGTGATTAATGTTTATGCCGTGACTGAAAGTGTATTGGGTTGAAAATAAAAGTATTCTCTTTTAATATGGTTATTTTACAAGTTATAGGCTATGTTAATGAAAAGAATCTATATGAAGCGCGAACTACAAATTGCGTAAGTAAAACATGAAAAATAAGAGACCGAAATAAGCAAGACGAGCACATACCTTCTATCGGTAAGTCGCTGAACCAGCTGCAGACCGGGTCTTAGGAATTTTGAAAAGAAAGCTCACCTTTAACGGTCTCAGAACCATTGGTTACATTACCAACGTTGCTAAGCGACGGGTAACCAGTGGCAGACACATAGGATTGTATGAAGGGGATCATAGTCATGGACACCACTAACCCCACAAATCTAACTCTAATTTTTATTATTTTCTCGATTTAATTCGACAATTCCTTTCTTAAATTTTTAATTGAATTACTTCTAACCAAAATTATTTTAATTTAATTCAACTTTTTCATTAATTCTTTGTTTTTACGTAAATTGTCGATTTTTTGGTCAAATCTCATGTAATTTTGTTATTTTTATGTTATTTCGTGCGGATCTTGATTCATTTTGTTATTATTTTAATTTATTTTTATGTTTTTTGATTTTATATTTTTATTATATCTTTCTCGCATTTTAAGGTGTTTACTTGATGTTTCCAATTCATTGATGTTTCCAATTCATTTCAACAAAACTCTGTACAGGCCAAACAAATTATATAAAAGTGGTGGGCTTCTGGGTGTTGCTATTCTGAAACTATATGGTTGTTACCAAGACAACCCATACAAATTTTCTTTCGCTTACCACTCGGCACCCGTTGCTAAGCAACGTTGGAACTGTGTTCGAGTGGGGAGATCGTCCGCAAAAAGTGAGCGCTATTGCTAATGCTATAATTGACCGAACGATCCATGGGTCCAACGAGCTGCCGATAGAAGGCCTATGCTCGCTTTCGAATTTTAGGTCCCATTGCTCTCCAATCTCTTTCAAATGTTAACCTATACTCTCATATCATTTATCATTACGTCTATTCGCTTAGTCCTTCTTGTAGTTCCCCGTATTGATGATTTTTCTATGGCCTGTAAACCTTTTGTTAAGTTAAACAAATACAGTACATCTCTTACCCTTATCCCTATTATAACTACAATGTTCCCTATTATTTTTACTAGCATTGTCATTGTTACTATTATATGTATTACCTTTATTAATTGTTACTACTATTACATTTATTATTATTCTTATTACTATAATTAACGTTATATTTATTATTATTACTACTATTATTATTATTACTATTATCATTATCATAATTATTATCATTATCATTATAAGTACCATTATCATTATGATTATTATTATTATCCTCATTATTATTGTCATTATTATTATTATTATTATTATTATTATTATTATTATTATTATTATTATTATTATTATTATTATTATTATTATTATTATAATTACCATTATCCTTATTATTATCATTATTATTATCAAGTCTTTAGTAGGGATCCGTCCTTATTCCTCAGCTTTATAAAAATATTTTACTTATACAAAAATTTAGCCTTACTCCATCCTTATTCTACAGTTTCCGACAGAGTATTTTTATTGATTCGGAAAATTTGAGCAGCGATCCGCCCTTATTTTGTGGTTTCAAGTGAATATTATACTAACAATCGAACAACATTTCAATTTTACTTTACTATTTTCTGTAAGTATTTTAACTAATTCGGAAAATTTGAGCAGCGTTCCGCCCTTATTTTAGAGTTTTACGATAAATGTTTTAATTATTTCCGAAAATTTGCGCAGCGTTCTGCCCCATATTTTCCGTCTCAATTCAACATAATTTATTTATTTCTTATATATTATTTAAAACATTTTTTTCCATAATTTTGGTCGTTCGGATTAATCTTTTTCCGATGGCTATTCATTTTAACTGTTGCAACGATTTCGCAATTTTCCCCGCTACCCTTTCCCTCTCTTTGTCCTTATGATCTATTTATGTTCATATTATAGTTAATGAGTGCTCACTGGACTACTCGGTGTTAGTGATTTTGAGCCGATTGTTGCTTAAAATTTTATGTCGTTTTTATCGAAATTGAGTGCAAGAAAGTTGAGACAAAAGACCCACTCTCAAGCTACTCTCTTTCGCTATTTAGGTTCAATGATTTGACGTTCGAGCACGTCGTTGTGCACGACGGAACCCTCACGGGCACAAGCTATAGGCGGAGAAACCGCACCTACACAGCTTGGTAGTTATGTGTAATTTTACTTCCTTGCTTTGTGTTTTGGCTGTGGGCCGAAAAAGAAATAAATAAATTTTACCGTACCAATCGGGTAAAAGTCTCGAATGCATTAAACCGTTTATTCATATAATTGTTTGGAGTTCGTAAATGGATATCGCAGCATCATAAATTATTGTCCATAAATAACATTTTTGATCCGCATTATCATAATAAATAAGCATTGTCCATTCATGGTTCAAAACATTTTTAATTATATTAGGTTATCGATCAATGAATTCATTATCGTCAGTGCGTTTAAAATTAAGTGTAACGCACACTAACCACAGTAAACTTGCTCAAAACAAGTCTCAAAGTGAGAATGAAAATCAATATTTCAGTTAAGTTGAAACTAATTCTGCAAAGTAGAATTGAATTATTTGTGAAAACACATCAGTATATATACCTATAATTTAACCTTAACCTTGCGTGTTATTTATGTTGAGATTAAACAAATTTGACCTTGAAATTATTTATGTTATCTAAATTAAATTTTTATTAATTTCTAAATTTAAATTGGTAATTTATTTTTAACATTTTTAATTAAATTTATTCAACCAAAAATATTTTATTTTCACTCATTTAATTCATTAAATTTTTTACTTTTACATAAATGGTCATTTTACGGTCAAATTTTCTTGTTATTATGTTATTTTTTATGTAAATTTCGTGAGGTTCTTGATGCCTTTTGTATTTATTTTATTTTACTTTTATGTTTTTTGATTTATATTTATTTATATTCTCTCAGATTTTAAAATGTTTAGTTGGTGTTGTATGTTGTATTTTAAGTTATCTTGGTGCTGGGTTTTCGTGCTGTATTACTGATGCATTTAAACAATTCTCAAGGCTATTTGTGTTCTGGCCCAACAACAGTATGGATTAACATTTGAAGAAGATAGGATAATAATGGGGACCAAAAACTTGAAATCGAGCACAGGCCTTCTATCGGCAGCTCGTGGGGCCCATGGATCGTTCGGTCAATTGTAGCATTAGTAATAGCGCTCACTTTTTGCGGACGATCTAACCACTCGAACACAGTTCCAACATTGTTTAGCAGCAGGTGTCGAGTGGTAAGCGAAAATATTTGTATGGGGTTGTCTGGGTAACAACCATATAGTTTCAAAATCACAACACCCAGAAATCCACCAGAAATTTTATAATCATACCAAAATCGATAACGACTTATCATTAATTTACTACAAAACAAAAGAGATTCACAATTTCAAATAACGTTAATCTCTTCTAAATTATCGTCCCTGCCCATGACACTAGTGGTGGGTTACTGGGTTTTGCCATTTGCTTAAACCACCTTATTGTTGCCCCGGTAACGCCATACAAATATTACTTCGACTACCACTCGGCACCCATTGCTAGGCAACGTTGGAAATGTGTTCGAGTGGGTGGATTGTCCGCAAAAAGTGAGCATTATTACTAATACTGTAATTGCTCGGACAACCTTCGGGTTCAACGAGCTGTCGTTAGAAGACCTATGCTCGCTTTATTCCGTCCCCTGTGTGTAAATTCAAAATTCATGCTGACCAGTAGGAGGAGAACACTATTTCGACGACCCGTGAGAGTATTCACGACTTTCCGACGACCATTCCATTTATAATCATATCGAGAGCATACTATTTTGGATTTAATCACAATTACGATTCTATTTATTAGAAAAAAGAGAAAAATAATCAATATGTCATGTCGGTCATTTAAATCGCTTTGTCCAGTAAACGTGCGGCTCTGCGGCGGGCACGTTCTTTGCATTCCGGCCGGTGACTGCTTGATGGGACTGTTGACGAAATTTTGACCGGTGTGGAATTGTGGATCTGATTCTGGTAGGGCAACTGGGATGGGGCAAAGATAAGCGGGTAAGTTACCGCTTGCCCCTCCCGACTTGCAGCCAGGGCAACTTCCAGCCCTCGGATTTGTATCCGGAGACTCCGATTCAATTGACGCTCTTCCGCCCAACCCTTTTAAGCAGCTGTTAGGCGTTGGTGGATGGCCTTGAGTTTAGCTGGATCTACCCAGGTAGATTTCACTTGTTGCACTTCCTTGGTGAGTTGAATTATTTGTTCGTAGAGAGATTTGTTGGCCTGCTGGGCTCGGGATAATTCTTGTTGCAATAATTGAGTGGGTTCCATGGCTAATACAAATAAGGTTAAGTATGGTGATGAAGACAAGGGTGTGATCGCGCCATATTAGCGTTACTTCAAACAAAATTCGTATAACAATGGGATAACGACCAATTTTAACCAGGCGGAAAACAAAACAAAGACAAGTTACAAATTTTAGTCTTAAATATCAATGAACAAATAATAACATAAAATCACAATTCTCCAATTTAGTTTTAATCATTCATAAACAAATAATAAATTAAAATCACATCGTCACCAATCGCAAGGTGGATTTCTTTAGGGGAATCGGCTCGCTACCCACTCTTCGGGTGTGTAGCCTGAGATCGACATAGTTGGCATTTTGGTGTTGCGGGTCCAGGCCGCATTGGTTGGTGGAATCTGGTCCCGGGAGATCTGGTGGGGGTGCCAGTAGGAGTCCGCGATCCGACCCGCCAGCAAATCTTCTCCTACATTCGCCAGATGCTGGCGAGCTCGGGTCACCTGCAAATCCGTGTCTCGTTGTTGTGCCACCAGATTCTCCAATTGTTGCCGGGCCTGTCGATAGATCTCTTCTGACGGGCTCCATTGGGTGGACGTCCCCATTCCCAGATTATCCGGGTCGAGGAATTTTGACGGAGGGAAATCGGGACATTTTTCTTGCCGGTATTGGGCCCAAGCCCATCTCCAGCGATCTGCGAAAGAAATTGCGGAGTTGACGGCTAAAAGTAAATATCATTAACGTGAGTATCCGCCTATGGGGCCTTCATAAATCAATTATGTTTACTATCCCGTCACTTTGCTCTGGTGCATGTGTAATATGATATCCAATATTGGTCCGTAAATCATTAATTCCATTAAATAGTTTGTGCGCAACAAAAATTTATTACTCATTATATTTTCTAGATCGTCTTTTACTGTCTCCTGTCTAAGTAGCCAATTATGATATATCGAATGGAACCTCAAATTTAAGCGTAAGCTCCTTCACGAGTTTTTCGGGGCTTGATGGTCAAAAATTTCTATTTCTTTCCGCATCTTTCCTGCCATCATCAAAGAGAAAAAAAATCTGGGGATATTATGAAGATCAAATAGATTCGAACTTTAATTTGGACGTGGGGTCAGTAGTTCCTAGCGTTCTATTCTGCTAACAAAAAAAAATTGTTTTGCGGATAGGGTCAATTGTTTCGTTATTCACTAACTGGGGTTTAGATGATTTAATTAATTAGGTTAAATGGACCAATTGTTATGCATTATAAATAAAATCTTTTAACAAGTTAGGATAAGAAAAACAAAATAAGATGAACAAATAAATTTATCGAAATAAATTACCAGTAGTTGCGGGGGTCGACTCCCCTGATACTTCTCCTTTCGAGGACATTCCCGATTTCATTGTTATTTCGTCCGAATTTAGTGAAAATTCCATGGTCATCACATAAACTGTCCAAGTGGATTTAATAAGAATAATCGATTTATTTCGGAGAATCTCAGAACGCTGAAAATGTTTATGTTAATATCTACCAGTCGATTGTCGTATTGTGATATTTGTATTAATGTCACTATTCGCATGGGGGTGGTGTATCCTGCCGGAAATGTCGAAAGTCTACGGGTGGATCGGCAAATACGATTATCGTAGGAACTCTCTAATGGTCAATGGTCGACTATTCGACACTTCATGGTTATTGGTTTTCGGCGATTATTGATAATTCGGAATACCATCTCGTTACGCGATTGGGTGACTTCTTTTTTCTATTAATTTTCTCACGTTAATAATTCTTTCTAGATATTTTTGGATGTCTCTGCTTATTATGCCGGGAGTGGATTTAGAGAACAATTCGTGTTTATGTTATCCAGTTCAATGGGAATTCCTTTACCTGATGCGTTGTGCTGGTTACATCATCGCTACATATTCTGTAAGTGAGGTAGTGCTTTAATTAATTTATTGTCGTACAATTTTGTTGAAGTTATAGGAGGTTCGTGGGTTCTATTCATACAAGCATCTTATGCGAATTTTTGGAGGAAGTATTTGTGATATGAACGTTTAATGGAATAAATTGATCTGCTCGAAGAGTTCTTATTGCTTTACCTTACTTAACTGAATCTAATGATGTTTATTTTGTTTCTACAATTACGTTTTAATCAAATTCAATTATCAACGATGTTATTCTATGAGGTTATTCGGAAGAGTGCGTTTACTCGCTATACTGGGGTATGTACTTTGACTTGGAGTTAGTCTACTTTACTGAAAAATTTGGGTGAGTTGGGTTCAATTATTAGAATTATGTATTTATCGGTTTATCAACAATTATTTAATTAATTTGTGATTCCCCCTTTTAAGTTCATACTAATTATCAGTTTATGAAAAAAAATAATCATTTAATTACATAGCGGCGTTGTGTCGAACTCGATTTTACTTTACTAGGAGTTTGAAATGATTTCTTTAATAATGGTTATAGATCTATAATTTAGGGTTCGATCGAACTTATCAATTTATTCCACTTCAGATTATCGATTTTTATTTATCTCATATCAACGATTTTATTTTATTTTGTAACAACGAATCCACATTAATTTATCCATATCAACGATGTCGTATTAATTTATTCCCCGTACCCTTCCCCTTTAGTAAGCCTTAGGCGCGTATTGTGTTCATATTATATTTAATGAGTGCCCACTGGACTACTCGATGTGATGATTTTGAGCCGTGTGTTAAATTAATTTAGGTCGATTTTACAGAAATGAGAAACGAGGAAGCAGCCGAAAGACTTCTTCCTTATTTCTCTTTTCTTCTATACGGAATAATATTGACGTTCCAACCCCTGCGTTCCGCACGCCGGGTCTTCACGGGCACAGATCATTGGCGATATTCCACGCACTTAACATCATAAATATATATTAAAAGCAAAATACAAAATTACTTGACCATAACAATTCATTCCATTAAAAATTTTCATAAAAATACATCTCCCCCCCCGCCGACACCCAAGCAGAGCTCTATCGAGGTTGCGAGGATGTGACGTGGAGAGAGAGTTCCAAATAAAACTATTTCTCACCCAAAAATTTCAACTAGATTTATAAGAATTCAAAAATGATTCGTGATTCAAAATGGTTTGAAAAACGGTTTTTTGGTTAAATTTTATGTGAAAATGTATCGGTATTTATACCTATTTTCTGTCCCTAACCTCGCATGTTAATTTTGATGTAGTAAAACAAAATTCGACCTTGTTATTTTCTAGTGTATTCTATTCTTTATTTTTATTATTTTTTAATTTATTTAAATAATTTTTTATTTAGAATTTTTATTGAATTATTTCTAATTCAAATTCTTTGATTTAAATTTCATTTTCATGAACTTTTATTAATTTATCAAATTTTGGTCGAAATTGTTGGGTTTTCATGTTATGTTTGTGTTTGTATCGTGCGGATCTTGTTGCATTTTGTTATTATTTTAATTTATTTTTATGTTTATTATTTTATATGTAATTCTCTTTTTTCTCATATTTGATAGCGTTTAATTGATGTTTTAATAGGTTTATTTTAAATTTGCGTGTTATGTTTGCCTGTGTGTTACCGATCCATTTAAACATTTTCCAAGGCCGTTTATGTTTTGGCCCAACACTAGTACACAAATATATTTATTGAAATTGTCGGGACAAATAAAAAATCGCTCTTTGCTTATTTGAGGTAAAGATATTTTTTTTATCAATTTTTTTGCAAATTTTTTACTCAAAAAAGCTTAGGGCGATTTTTTAATTTTTCCAAATCGATCCTTTATTCATTCTTTAAATTTATTATTATATAGTTTATATTTTACATTTTGTTTAAATAATCTTTACTTAAAGCAAACATTTGATAATATTTAAAAATTAATCAAATATTATTTTAAAAAAATATATTTTTTAGTGATAAATATTTATTCTATATTATATAGTTTTTAATATTCAAATGGACTGGTCACATAGTCGAGAATTTCGCCTTCCTATTTTTAATTATTCTATTTCTACAGAAACTACCAGAGAACAAATTAAAACTGAGGAATTAGTTAACGATGTTTATTATATGCATAAAGAACATTTTAAAGAAAATTATCTCAAACTTTATAAAATAATTCACGTTGTTTTTGCAAAGTCTAAACTGTATGATTTGCCAAATACTTATGAATCGTTGGATGCAAGTCAAAGTTGGCTGATATTTTGGAATGTGCATACTTTAAAATTGTTAAATTTTAATATTCCCGATAATTTAAAATGTGGAATTATCAAAGATATTAAATCGTGTCAGGTTGGTTCAAATGAATTTCAATAATTAGTAATTTGTGTATATTTTTCGATTTTCAGAATAATGAAGGTGGATTTGGTGGTGGTCCTTTTCAGTTGTCACATATGGCCACAACATATGCATCTGTTATGTCACTTGTTGAGCTACAATCGGAAGAAGCTCTTGGTGTCATAAATAAGGAGACATTATTAAAATGGTTTTTAGATATAAAATTAGACAATGGTGCTTTTACAATGCACTCAGGTGGTGAAGTTGATGTTAGAGGATGTTATTGTGCTGTAGCTGTTGCAAAAGCAACAGGAATTTATTCAAATGAACTCTTTAAAAATACAGCTAAATGGATAGCTTCATGTCAGGTAAATTGAAAAAATTAAAATGTTTATATATTAATTAGTTTTATGGTTAGACTTATGAAGGAGGGTTTGGTGGAGCTCCTGGACTTGAGGCACATGGAGGATACAGTTTTTGTGCACTTGCAGCTTTAATATTGTTGAACGGAGTCCATTGTATTGATTTAGATAGGTTATTGCGGTGGGCAGTGAACCGACAAATGAGCAGCGAGGGTGGATTCCAGGGCAGAACGAATAAATTAGTGGATAGTTGCTACAGTTATTGGGTAGGTGCGCTGTTCCCGTTGATCCAACAGTCACTGAATGGCAACAGCAGCATTGATGAAATGATATTCGACAGACCTTTATTCGATGTCAATGCATTGGAGGAATATGTGGTCGCCTGCTGCCAAATGCTTGACCAGCCATATCACAACCCGAATGGAGGAGGATTGATAGACAAGCCCGGCAAGAAATCCGATCCCTATCACACTTGCTATGGACTGAGTGGACTTAGCATAGCTCAGAGCTATGAGCGATTGCTGAATCGGTATCGCGCTGACAATTTGCTTAGCCACGATCTCGATGTCATTGATCCGATTTTCAACGTTTCCGCCAATGCGCTGGAATTTTGTTTGCATTTTAATGCCAAATAGAGAATGTGTTTATTTTCATTAATTGAGTTCACAGTGTGCGTGTAGTGAGTGATGATTGGCTGTGCGTGTATGTGTCTTTGTGGCGGTGTGTGCTTTAGTGAAAATGCGATTAACGGAAATATTACCCCTTCCAAGATGCTTCAAATCAAAATTGGGATTTAGGCATATTAGTACACGAATTATGCAGTCCGACTGATGTCGTCTCAGCTGTGTTCAGGATAACTTTGCTCTATTTGAATTCACATATTGAAGTCTTTAAGGTAATGTGAAGAGTGTGCTAATGTTGATAGAAGAAAATATGGTACAAGTACAAACAGGTGGGCTTGAAGTATTACTAAGATGAATCAAGTAATGAAAAAAAAACATTGGAAAATGCTGGAAATCAAGTTTATATAAAAAGTTGTCAGAAAACTAATAGAAACGTTTGGTTAAAGAAGAGAAATTCAGAACTTATCGCAAATTTATTTGATCGAACTTATTTCTAGTTATTAGGTGATACTGACTTCCAGATTGGTAAATGATTCTAATTGTTTGGTTTTTATCAAATTATTCAAGGGAAATCATATTTTTAATTGCAGTGAAAAGAAATGGTTATTTCTTTAAATAGTTTGTCACTTATAAATCATCTGAACCCAGGTTTTCTTTGTAGGTATATTAAGTATTTGTTATTATATGAAATATGTATTTATTTGACAACTAAATTAAACTTTGAGTGGACATGTTTAAAATATATAATTATGGCTTTTGAAATGAGCACATCTACATTTACAAGGCTGAATTGTAAATTTTTAATTACATCTTACGAACAACTGAAAATACCTTGAAACTGTTTTTAATCACTGATTATAACATATAATATTAATCTTTTTCACTCCGTAACATTATTATATCGGTTTAATTATTATGACGACCTAGTACAAATAAATAACAATGATTTGCTAAATTTGAATATCGGACTACACTCCTTTATGCTCAATGGCGCTTAAGGACATAATTCTAACATATTGTGTCACTTCTTATGACTCTTTCACCTCTTTGGAATCCCAAAGCGCAATGGCTCAAAATATATTTTCTACCTGTACCAATTCTACTTTCATACTAAAGGCACTATTACCTATACATATGTACTATCTGCGAAGGATTTATTTACTTTCTAATTTGTAATAGACTCTTACCTAAACTCTTTCAGGATTATTTCACTATCCCCTTATGTACTCATGGTCGCTTCAATGTTGGTACTGTACAGTCTTTGAAAATTCATGAGTACATTGGCTCTATTTCTTAAACTACTCATGATATTTTCACATTCAGATGTTTGGCTGTCAAAAGTCAGATATCTCTTTTCTTTCTATGCCCTTCTCATCATTAACAATTTCTGAAACCTAATATTAGACAATTAAACTTAACTCTGTCGCTAATGTTAAGATCATGAAATTTGTGTTTA
This sequence comes from Schmidtea mediterranea, assembly GCA_022537955.1. Lineage (NCBI taxonomy): Eukaryota > Metazoa > Platyhelminthes > Tricladida > Dugesiidae > Schmidtea > Schmidtea mediterranea. Next base: position 32,074,565 of record CM039680.1, on the reverse strand, counting down.
TTGCGACAAATAAAAATAAAAATTTCTTGTGTTGTCAATTTCCTTAGCAAAGTGAGAACACGAGTACTCAGAGACGAAACTTAGTTTCATTTCTCAAATGATTGGCAATTTAAAATTTCTATAGTTCATTTAAAGTGATTTCTTAAAATCTTCACCGATGACATTAGTAGTGGGATGTGTCATCTCCAGCACATGTCATCTCCATCACAGTACCCCCTCCCCCCCCCGCTGAGAGAAAATTTTTCTAAGTCCAAAAGTACAAAAAATTTTAAGACAAAGACAATGACTCATTCAAGGTCATTTAAACAAAGACCATGACTCATTCAAGGTCATTGGATGACTCATCATATTTTCCAAGGTCATTTAAACAAAGACCATGACTCATTCAAGGTCATTGGATGACTCATAATATTTTTCAAGGTCATTTAAACAAAGACCATGACTCATTCAAGGTCATTGGATGACTCATCATATTTTTTCAAGGTCATTCAAAATTTCTCAAGGTCATATTATTTTTAAATTTAAATTTACTACTTATAAAAATAAGTAGTATATATGTTTTGTAAATTTATTTTATTATTATTAAATTAAATTGTTTGTTTTAATCAAGGCAATTATTTTATTATTAATATTATTATTTTTATTATTATTATTAATATTATTATATTTATTATTATTATTATTATTTTTATTATTATTATTACATGTTTTAATTTTATTACAAGTTTTATTTATTAAGATTATAATTTTTATTATTATTATTACATGTTTTAATTTTTTATTACAAGCTTTATTTATTATTAATATTATTATTTTTATTTTTATTATTACTATTATTAATATTATTATTAATATTATTATTATTAATATTATTATTTTTATTATTATTTTTTATTATTATTATTACATTTTTTAATTTTTATTACAAGTTTTATTTATTAAGATTATAATTTTTTATTATTATTATTACATGTTTTAATTTTTATTACAAGTTTTATTTATTATTATCATTATTTTTATTACTTTTTATTAATAATACATATATATATATATATATATATATATATATATATATATATATATATATATATAATAATAAAACAAATACATAAAAACAACTATATATAAAAAACAACAACTTCATAAAAAGTAAATCAATTATTAATAATACAATTAAACAAATATCAAGTTTTATTTCACGTTTCTTCACGCTTGGCATTTGATTATGAAAATATTGCTAATAAAAATAATAATAATAAATTATAACAAATGAAAATACCAAAAAGAAATTTTCACAATTTTTATTTTTATATACAAATTTGTTAATAAATATGAATAACATTCTCAAATATCTCATCAAATTGCTGATTGCGAACTGCTGGATCGGTTTCAGGCATGATTATATTACCACCAACATCAAGGACATCAACCCCTCTATAATGACCATATGCAAAACTCGAGTTTTTCCCTACCCAAGCTCTCTTATCGTCATGATTATTTAATGCTATTTTAGAATTTTTAAAAGTGAACAGCTGATGATTTCGGGTCCCTATCCTAGTTTGAGGTACCGACATAATAGTATTGTTATTATAACAATTCAAATATGATTGGTGTTTAATGTCGGTACCCGGTAATTTTACACCCTTTGCTCGCATTGTTGATTTATTTCCTAGCAAGCTATAACATTTAGGGCGCAAGAAAACCCACTCGCTATATCCTAACCCTTTACTCTCATCCTTGAACTTGCCAATAACCGAGTCAAGTCGTCTAGAATATAAAGGATGAGAAGGATCATAATTTGATGTATCTAACAGATCATCCGAAATCATAGCTTTTAATAAAATTTCTAATTTTAAATTTTTTATCTCCAAAAAGAAGCTATCTGTATCACCCGCTACTAGATTGACATCACAATTATAAATATCACGATATTTATGTAACTCAACATACTGTAACTGGTACATCCGTAGTTTGGATAAATCTAGAACTGATTGACCGATATAACTAGGTCTATCCAAACATATTGAGTCCTTATTAAGATGAGCGGCAAAAAGATCATCAGTAATCTCTATTGTTTTTCTAAATGCTGGTTTTGACGAATATGTAATTAACTTTTCAGCTGAATTACATAATCGCAAATTCATCCTCTTTTTAAGGTTCTCAACAGATTTACCATACAGAATGTTGTTATACAATTTAAATAAATCTCTATATAATTCACTAACTGCATTTGCACGCAAGTTAGTGTTTTTATCGATATAATGTTTAAAAATAGGAGCTTGCTTGTATTTAATAGCTCTATGTATATGTGTAACCTTAGCCACGAGAGAAAGATAAAGCCTGAGAAGCCTCCAATGAAGAACATAGTTCTTCTTAAGATAATGCGTTAGCATTAACTTCTCAACTTTTGAATTTGGTGGGCACATCTTTTCCGGTCCAATCGGAAAGTCATTTAGAAAATCATGTAAATTATCTGGAATCTCGATATCAACTTCCATAGTATATCCATATGGAAGGATTTCAATATCCACAACATTCGCACATTCATTCAAAACCTCATCCAAACCATCATACACCCAAGTAAAATCAGCGTAAGGAAGACTTTGGCTGAGAGCCCAACCATACAGATTATTTATATCTATGTACAATAATTCTGTATCCTCCGAAGCAGCAATGTAATGTTTGTTAAAAAATGTTAACCCACCCCGTATTCCACCTTCGTAAAAATTGAACATTTCCATGTCCTGTATAAGTTCAATGGTTTCCGTTAATGTCATAAGCGCTGAAGCCCATGACATACCCGGAATGCCATAAAAGTTTAGAGGTTCAAGACCATTGTAAACAATAGCCTTGGCACGGAATTGTTGAAAATAGTCCGCAAGGAGGAATACATCAAGTTTAAGGTAAATTAACATATAATCACGCAAAGTCCTACAGTTTTGCTGCGTCCAGATTAGTTGTGCCCTATCGTACTCATCTTCACTTACGCCCTCCCAAATTGGAGGCAACTCATAAGTAGTCTCAAGAACTTCCTCCGAAACAGCAAAATTATACGGAAAAATACCTTTACAGTCGACTATAGAACCATGAAAGACAGACGAAGTCAATGGAAGAGAAGTTAGCGTTTTCACTGCCTTAGCTAACGAACAATTAACAAATTGCATACTGTCGATAAAGCGAACAGCCAATTTGTTAATGTGAACAATTAAGGAAATAAATTTTTCTGTAGAGGTCGGTATGATATCTAAATTCCATGAAGGAAAGCGATCGAGACCATATTTTAAAATATGGTGAAGGTCATACCCTTTTAAATTATGAAAGACTATAGGTAGTAACCGATAAATCCTACGAGCTATATTACATTTTCGGCAAGCTGCCCCTAGATAATTACCAGTAAAATGGCAATGATCTCTAACCGGATTTACAATCGGTTTTTTACATAAATAACAGGTTCGACAAGATTTAAACTGTCGAACCTCACTGAAAGACATAGACCCTATCAATTTATCACCTTCCGAATCATAGTACGGAATAACAATTTCAGTTGCAATTTCCTCAATTTTCTTAAGAAAATCAGGAATGCAATCAAGTCCGTAAAAGTAATAATATGATTTTGTGTTAGTATAATTATTAATTAATAAAAGACCTGCTGCAATAGGCATATGAATTTGATGATGTCTATCATCAGGAGGTAAAACCGATTCAAAATCGGCATAAATCACAAAAGGTGAGGTGATATGTTTAGAATAATTTAGGAATTCTAAATTTTTATTTACGGGGAGCGTGTATAGGGTTGTGCCAGTCTGATTTTTGGCGCAAAATGCAACATGTGTATTGAATGCATTATCTAATCTAAACCCATTAAGGCAATGTGGACACCAACGACATCTAATTTGAATGTTACAGTCAGGGGTTTGATTGCAATTCATTAACCTATCAATATTGGTCACAGCGGTATAATGATATATATCATTATTTTCAAGTAATAATAAATAAATAGGGTTTCCGTCAGTGACTTTGCTTCTATGGATCAAACTTAAATGAGGATGGTGAAAGACATAATTATCTGGAACCTCATCAATTATAACAGTTGGTGTGTACGAAAACACATTTATTGCTAATTTTAAAGTCGAATTTTTCTTTTCGAACTTTGGTATGTTTATTAATTTCATGGGACAATCCGTGATCTCATCGTACTCTAATTCGTCTAAAAACTCTGTATATTTAGAGACTCTTTGGGGGTTTTCACCAATTATATCTTTCTTTAATAAATAAAGAATAGAGTAAAGGAAGCACTTGTCGTCATTGTTTTTTATATTTACTATGGCTCCTTTATTTTTCAATGCAGAAGGGGTTTTAATATATTTATGTCCAGACAAACGATTAATAGGAGAATATTTTGTTAAAATAAAGTGAATTTCCATAATATTAATAACACGCCATCCACTGCCTAAATGGGTGAATTGTTCTATTTTTTCATTAAGCTTATTAACCCCTTCGCTTAAAAAGTTATCTGAAAATGTCTCCGCATTATTCGAAAAATAATTGTCACGGATCTCGCCATCTTTTTCAAATTTAATTAATATCGCGAATTGAATTTTAACGCTCCCCATTTTATTTATCTCAAAAATTAATTTATTACTGATTCGCTCAGTTAAAGTTATTGTAATTAGTTGCGCGTTAGATATATCAAAACGTAAAGTTTTGATAGCGCCATTTAAATTTACTGAAATGTTCGGCTCATTCTCTAATACAGAACCTCCGAATTGTATAATATTTTCATTATTTATAGTAGGTATAGTATTTTCATTAATTATAATAGGTATATTATTTATAATATTTTCATTATTTATAGTATTTTCATTATTTATAATAGGTATATTATTTATAATATTTTCATTATTTATAGTATTTTGATTATTTATATTATTTATAATATTAGAGTCATCATCATCACTGATTTCGATGACTTCTTTTTTAATTATTTTATTTGGGATATTAATTTTAATAGGTGCAGCAGGTCTTTTATTCTTTTTATTTGATGTTTTTTTATTTTGTAGTATATTCAAAATATCGACGTTATTTTTATTAATTTTCTTAAATATATTTATTTTACTCGACTTGAAAGAATTTAAATGAACCCCATGTTCCCTATAAAATTCTTTATATTTAATGTTCTGGGATGTTTTGCATATGGCGCAGATAAAAAATTTGATGCCATTAAATCTATGGCGGTAATATTTTTTCATTTCTTCATGGCAACTTTCATTATGTTGCAATGATGAGATGCAATATCTCGGATAAAAAGTGCCTAATAAAAATATTAAATTAAAAACCTATATAAAGTAACTATTGTTGGGCCAGCACACCAATAGCCTTGAGAATTGTTTAAATGCATCAGTAATACAGCACGAAAACCCAGCACCAAGATAACTTAAAATACAATATACAACACCAATTAAACACTTTAAAATCTGAGAGAATATAAATAAATATAAAATCAAAAACATAAAAATAAAATTAAAATAATAACAAAATGCACCAAGATTCGCACGATACCTACACAAATATAACAAGAAAACACAACAAATTCGACGAAATTGAAAAAATTAATAAAAGTTCATTAAAATGAAATTTAAATCGAAAATTTGAATTAGTAATAATTCAATAAAAATCTTAAATAAAAAATTATAAAAATAAATCAAAAAAATAATAAAATTAACGAATAGAATTTACTAGAAAATAACAAGGTCGAATTTTGTTTTACTGCATCAAATTTCACACGCGAGAAAAATAGGTATAAATACCGATGTGTTTTCACAAATTTTCAGTCTTATTTTGCAGAGAAAAATTTCATTATAGAACTGTATAACTGGTTGTATAACTGGTTGAGAGCCGTGCATTCAGGCAATTAACACGGGTAAGTGTTTTGCCTGAACACGATCACTCTCAACTGGTGCAGTATTATTAATTGATTTTTTCGAAGGGAATTGATGGGTAATTTTTCAATTGAATTTATGCATGACTTTTCAGATCGAATTAATGAATGATTTTGTTTTGTAAATTGAAGTTATGGATAATTTTGTTTTTCCAATTGAATTTATGGATGATTTTTTGAATCAAATTTGTGGGTAATTTTTCAATTGAATTTATGGATGATTTTTCAGAATGATTTATCGAATTAAATTTATGGGATTTTCGAAGTAAATTTTACGGAATGGATACAATGAATTTCAAATGTATGTAGCCGATGTAATATGCTGAATAAATATTTTATATCTACAGCCTTAGTGCATCGAAACTTTTATTCCAAATGCTATGGTAAAATATTATTTGTTATTCGTTTTCCGGCCCACAGCCAACACATAACGCAAGAAAGCAAAATCTATATAGTACAGATGCATGTAAGCGCGTGGAAAATCGCCAATGATATGTACCCGTGAAGACTCAGCGTGCGGAACGCAGGAGTTGGAACGTCAATATTATCCGTACATAGGGGAAATTGGAGGGTAAATGAGTAGTTTATTGGCTGCTCCTTCACCATCCGTTTTCTGTAAAATTGACATAAATTTTTAACAACAATCGGCTCAAAATCTCTAACACCGAGTAGTCCAGTGGGCACTCATTAACTATGAAATGAACATACATAGATCTTAAGGACAAAAAGAGGGAATGGGTAGCGGGGAAACTTGCGAAATCGTTGCAACAGTTAAAATGAATAGCCATCGGAAAAAGATTAATCCGAACGACCAAAATCATGAAAAATAATGTTTTTAAATAAGAATTAAATAAATTAATTTGAGTTGAGGCGGAAAATATGGGCGGGACGCTGCTCAGATTTTCCGAACTAATTCAAATACTTAACAAAAATAGTAACGTAAAAATGGAATGCGTAAAATAAGGGCGGAACGCTGCTCAAATTTTCCGAGTCAATGAAAATACTTTGTCGAAAACTGTAAAATAAGGATGAACCGTAAAATAAGGGTGGAACGCTGCTAAAATTTTCGAATTTACAAAAATACTTTATCGAAAACCGAAAAATATAGATGGACTACGGCTAATGTTGTATATCAATAAACAATTCTTAACGCTGAGGAATAAGGACGGATCCCTACAAAGTCTTAATAAATGTAACGATAATGATAAGGGTAATGGTAATTATAATAATAATAATATTAATAATAATAATAATGATGGTAATAATAATAATAATCATGGTATTTGAAGTAATGATTGATAATAATTATGATAATAATAATAATAATAGTAATAATCATAGTAGCAATAACAATAAATATAATGGCAGTTATAGTAATAGAAATAATAATAAAGGTAATATATATAATAGTAACAATGATAATGCTAGTAATGATAATAGGAAACATTGTAGTTATAATAGGGATAAGGGTGAAAGATATAACGTGGGTGTATTTAACATAACAAAGGGAGTACAGGCCAAAGAATAATCATCAGCATGGACAATAATAAGAAGGACTAAGCAAATGGAAATAACAATGAATGATATGAGAGTATAGGTTAACATTTGAAGGAGATAGGAGAATAATGGGACCTAAGATTCAAAAGCGAGCACAGGTCTTCTATCGACAGCTCGTGAACCCGAGGGTTGTCCGAGCAACTATAGTACTAGCACATGGTACTCAATTTTTGCGGACAATCCACCACTTGAACACATTACCACCGTTGCTTAGCAACGGGTGCCAAGTGGATCAGAATCATTTTGTATGGCGTTACGAGGGCAACTAGAAGGATAAGCAAGATTTGAAACCCTGTAACCCACCACTATGATATAAAATATCTAATAATTCTAACAAATAAACCTATATAAAGTAACTAATAATATTTGCATGCTCACTGCAAACTATTTAATAATTCTAATAATTCTAATAAATAAAACCTTAAATACAATAATATTTGCATGCTCACTGCAAACTATTAAATATGCTATAAAATATCTATTAAAATAATTCCTATATAATTCATATATAATTCAATTACGTAAGATCTATAATAAAAATACCTATATAATTCAAAAACTATTTGTTCAACTATATTTGTTTATAATTTATTATGTTAATATATGTTTCAGTAATAATACTTTTTTAAAATATATTATAAATTAATGATATTTGAAGTATTATTAAAATAATACTTTAAATTTCATCAATTTAAAAATATATTTATCATAAAACTTTTGAAATAAATAGATCCTTATTATAAATTTATTATAAATTATTATAAATTATTGATATTTGATGTAATATTTTAATAATACTTCAAATATCATTAACTTAATTTCAATAAATAAAAATAAATAAAAAACTAACATTTATCTCCTGATTCCGACGAATCATCATCCTCTATAGAAGAGAGGTCCTCCATATCTTCCCCAGTAACGAGGGCATCTCCAAAAACGGTGGCATAATTATTGTCATCCCCAGAAATGGGGGCATCTCCAAAAACGGTGGCATAATTATTGTCATCCCCAGAAATGGGGGCATCTCCAAAAACGGTGGCAATATGATGATCATCTGCATCCAAATCAACTAAAATGTTTTTTTTAAATATATAATAAAATTAAATTAAAATTTACCATCTTCGATAATATCGTCTTCGCTATCGCTGATAACAATTGTATCTTCGATTAAAATAACTTCTAAAATAATTTATAAATAAAACATATATAAAATTAAAATTTACCATCATCTTCGATAATTATAACATCATTTTCACGATCTAACTGATCTTGTATTTCTGTTAAAGTATACCAATCTAGAAAAATATAATAATAAAATTAAAAATTAATAAAAAATCCTTACCAGTTTTATTCTCGAGAATACATCTTAAAATATTATTGTTCATTTTTGAAAATAGCGCTTCAGAAATTTTTGAAATAATTGTGACAAATTCTACATTTGTCAATGTTTATAAAGAGAATAATATTTTCAGGATTTAGCCAATCACATTTAAGCAATACACACATATAGGTGAGAAATTTTTAGACATGTTTTCTTTGTAAAACACATGCAGTCTACACTGTGACTGCATGCGTTCTTTGTAAATCACATATATACTTTTGTTTGCATGTGTTTTCTTTATTCAATTTTGTGTATGCATGCACTAATCATGTGATGATCACGCACTTATCATGCATAGTCTTTGTGATGATGCATTAGCTTATCTTTAATTAAACACATAATAATATTTATAATAATAATAATAAAAATAATATTAATAAAAATAATATTAATAATAATAATAATTATAATAATAATAATAAAAATAATAATAATAATAATTATAATAATAATAATAATAATAATAATAATATTTATAAAAATAATAATAATTATAATTATAATAATAATAATAAAAATAATAATATTAATAATAAGAATAATAAAAATAATAATAATAAATATAAATATTAATAGTTAAAACATAACAATAAACATTAATACATTTATTAATCATCAAATCTCTTGGATAATAACCAAGCTAAACAATGTTGACCACATGTTAAGGTCCATGGTTTTTGATACATAGTTTTATTATAGACAATAGGTTTACCCATTGTTTGCAGTTTCGAAACCATTAAAGCCGGATAATAGAAACCCATAGGATCAAATACAAATATCTTGCTAGATTTCATATATATTGCTAACCAATGTTCTCCACCGAGATGAGATGATTGAGTATTGACGATTATGGCTTGATTATTACGTAAATATGGAATTTTATCAAGAGGAAAAACCCCTAAAAATTCATGTCCTAGTATTTGTTTTCCAATTCGATAGACCTGAACAGAACTACATCAATAATATTAATAATACATTTAAAAACTTGCTCCATGACAAATTATCATAAATTATCTATACATTTATACCAACATTTTCAAACCAATAATGTTTGAACTCTGTTCAAACCAAAACTGTTCTGTTTGCAGTTATTTGAACCTCATTTTCAAATACTCCATATATTACAACATGTACCCGTTCAGTTGTAGCTTTAGCAAACTTTATATCTAATCGTAAATTTCCATTTTGAGGTAATTGACTCTGATTTAAATCAAAATCGGGTGCCAAAACAAATGTGAAGAATGGATATTTGTTTTTAAAATCTTCAAGAGTTATACCACAATTAAGGTTTTTATCCAAATAACCCATATTTCTAACTATACTCTGCATATATGTAGCACAATAATTATCATTTTCGAAATCTTGAGTATATGTTTCTCTATAATCACTATTTTTCGATAAAGTTAGTGATGTTACACCAAAGTTTTTGAAAATTGAGCTCGATGTTAAGTATGATCCATTATATTGAGATTCACTTTGAAATGTTACCAATATAAAGTTGGGCATTCTTCTATCTCCAAATATTTGTTCCTTATAGAAAGAAGCTGAACCCTTAGCAATTGCAAATTGAACAATTTCCTTTGTTTTCAATGGATATATTGCATGCTTAGAATTAAGCCCCAATTGATGACCGGCTAATACAGAGGGCTCAACCCGAACTCTTCTCACCAATAATTTTGCATCCACTAATTGAAGAATTGGTGCGGTGGTGGCACTTGTTAGTGATAATGCCGAATCAGATCTTTTCAATCTAATGTGTACATTAACACCTGGGAGTAAATATTTCGGTTGATCCATAAAATCGAGTTGTAATGATGAGCACATGGTAAATAATTTCGAACCTTTAATCCACTTTTTCCTATCATCATCACTACCATAACCCATAGGAGTTAAACATGTATTTTTAGTATCACTATTGTAATTTATAATAGTTTCTATTAGAGCTTTGTGAATATATGTACTGTTACCACCCTCAATTTTGATATTATTAAATCCGAGAACTGCATCTTTAAAAAGCGTATGAAATAAGAAATTGTTTGGTATTACATCACTAGGTTCACCCAATGGTTTTCTATCTTTATCTACAACTTTGATCTGAACAGTTAACAATGTATCATTCAAATCTAAATATTCAGTTTGGGAACCATTAATATAAAATTCAATATCGTTTCTACTATCCATAATAGAATTCATCGGGAATACCTCTTCAAAGGCCCCCATTTCAATTACTGCTTGGGGAGATGGTCTATCAAATAAACACAATTCAGATTTACCACAAATCATTTTTGAAATATAGTTTCATGTCTTTTCATTCGTTTGTTTATATGTTTATGAGGTCTTTTACGTTTTTGAGCTGGCGCTTCGGGTTTTTGAAACATACCTGCAACACTAGGTAGAACTTTCCCTAACTCGGATAATGCATTTGATTTCAGCGATGGTAATATTTTCTGCTCATTCATTATCACATCTTTAGCAGTTTTCATACCAAAACTACCAAGGCGTTAAAGAATAGGAAGTGCAAATCTACCAATTATTCTCAACCATCCTGATCCATACTGTTTACCAATAAAATACGGTAATTTACCACCACTTTGGCTACCACTATACATACTAATAATATCGTTATTGGCCATCTAATTTACGAAAATGTAATGTCAAATGAGTTTTTGTATCTTTACTAAATTCAATAAATTTACCGCTATCATCACGAATATTTATTTCTATATTGTTTATACATAATGTTGATACCAGTAAGTACATAGGATTATCGATATTTATATTGACAACTTCATCCTGGTCATGTTTATCAACCCAAACAGATTTCAATAGAGGAACCAAAGAATCACCAACAATTATAGGATCGATGATGTTAGTATATATGAACATTTGCCTATGAAGTTTTATTATTTTTGGTTTGCGTACACAAAAGCACTTGTCCTATATGTTTGCTTATCTAATCCCAATGTATTAGCCAAATTTTTATCAAATGTAACTTCACAAATGTTATTATTCAGACTGAATTTACATAATCCATCTTTAACAAATTCAATAGTTTTAAATATATGTAAACAATTGAATGAAATATATTTATGTAATTCTTCAAGTTTTTCAATATATAAATCATTAGTAAATGTAAATGTCTCTTCAACTTCATTAATATATGATAGTGATATTTTGATGTTTTCGATTGTTACACTTTTTTCATCAAATGTTTTGAAACGTATTAGGTATTCAGTACCAGGAACAACAATGTTAAGCTTATCACAACCCATTCGCTTGGCATCCTCAATACTTTCAAACTTTATTGTAAATGGACTATAATCACAACTAACATTCAATCCATCTTTGAAAAACATGCCACAATTTTCATCTAAAATCTGATTCGGAATATGACAATATCGTTCAAAATTATTGATTGAGAAAATACCACTACAGGTTTTGGGTACACGTTTCTTGAATCCGATTTTACAATGACTATAAAATTGGAATGTATTTTGTACACAAATGTAAAGTCTTGCAAAGCAACTTCCCAATTTCCATGTAAATAAATGGGATTTTGAAGATCAACCATAAATTTATTTGCTTGATTTTCCGGATGGATTAGTGGGCAACTATTACTCGGTAAAATTGTATAGAAACTCATTTTACTAGGTCTTTTGATGATATCCATGAGGGTTTTTGATATCCATGCCATTTGACATAGTATTGTTTATCCTTACCCACCATTTTAGTTTTCAATATTTTCTGAATTCTGAACACTGTAGGTTTGGAAATAACTTGTAATTCCTGTTCATAGAATTTCCCTTGTATTAAATTGTTATCACTATCTTTAATAACATACATTACAGGACTCTGTTTAGTATTAATTTTAGTAATTTGAAATACCTTATCACTCCAATTACTATCGAAATTTTTGATGAAAGGTGAAGCAGATATTTTACTAATTCTAACGTAATCACCAACTTTATATTTTGGTTTTGTAATAGCAACTGTTTTAGATCGTACTGATTTAGCTAATGTTTTCGAGCTGATATCTACGGGTCTCAAACCATTCAGACCTCGATGTGATGAATTATTATAACTAACAAGTATTTTCGGTAATACATTTATCCATATTTTATTACCTTGATGCACGAAATATTTCTTCAATTTATCCCTCAATGTCCGGTTAAATCTTTCAACATGTGCGGCTTTGTATTGAGAATGTACAGAATAATGATTTATTTTGAGACGATCCAGGATTTGCTTAACTTTACTATTGTAAAAATCCTTGCCTATAATAATAATAATAATAATAATAAAAATAATAATAATAATAATAATAATAATAATATTAATAATGATAATAATAATAATAATAATAATAATAATAATACCTAAATCGGTTTGCAAATTGTCTGGATGCTCATTTTTAAACATTGAGTTAATTGCTTTAGATATTTCCTCTGCAGATTTTGTCTTTGTTGGTACACCGCGAGCAAAACGACTGAAAACATCAATACACGTTAAAATATATTTATAACCCTTGTTAATCTTCGAATACGGTATCATCTCCATCAAATCCATTTGCCATAAATCATTAATACCGAATGTTTTATAAGCTCTTATTGGAAATCTTTTCCGCATTGGTTTGTTTAAACTGTACGCAAGCTGATCTGACAACCATTTTTGCGTTTCCTTTTTCGACTTTGGGACTCTTTTCTTTAACTTTGCCACTCCACCGAAACCTGCTTCGTCTTCTGGGTTCGTCCAAATCTTCTCCATTACAACAAGATGATTTAAATTTTAATTTAACATTAGGTAATGATTGACCCATCGTTTATTGTGATAATAATGATAATGCTAATGGTAACATTGCTCCGATAAAACCACCTTGTTGTTTATATATGATTTTTCTCATTTGCTGTCGATTTTTATTATTTACTAGTGATAACAAAGGCTTACGATGTTTATTCAATACTAGTTTTTTAGAATTACTGATTTTAATTTTACCTCTGACTACTTTTAATAGAATTTTGAGTAAATCATCGACAACAAAAGTTGGAAATGATTGTAAAATAGACATTCTTTTCATACTCGAAGCCTTTAACAATTCATTAAAATATGGGAAACTCCTATGATTTTTTACAATTTTAACTGTATTCTTACTCTTTTTAATAATGTTTTTCGAAATTAGATTCATTGCAGGGTAATTCTCGGTTATTAGCTTTTTAGATGGTGTATAAGTGGTTTTTAGTGGAACACGCTTCTTTTTAATACTTTGTCTAAGTTTTCGGATATTTTTAAGCCTGGATTTCATAAACATTTTTACATGTTAAAGTTTTCAACCTTGTTTATATACCATGGCACCTTCTTTATTGAAAATATCGGTTTTTACCCGTAAATCGTCATTGCATTGTTGTGTGAAATCAAGAAATATATATCCATGTGGTGATTTTGTAGCATCTTGAAATGCACTGATGAGAAAATTACGATTATTAGGGTATGCCTGTCGAGCAAGAAAATCAATAACTGTTGCATCTCTAGGATTCTTGAAAATAACTAAATATTGAACATTTAAATTCCTTGTTCGATGGGCGCCACCCTGATGAAATAGATTTTGAGTAATAAAGATCACAGTAACACCAACATGTCTACTGATTTTTGTGAATAAATTATTAAAATCCTTTTCTTTATTAGCTTCCTGATACAAATCATCAATAATGATGACATCACCTTTCCTTAAACGACTTGACCAGTTTTTATCGAAACCCTTTACTATTTTCATGTTTTTCAATTTACAGAAATTATCTTGAGTTAATCCATGTTCTTCATCTGCACCCTTATGCCAATAAATCTTGTTGAATTTGGTTTGAAATAAATTAGATTTCAGTAATTTACACACAAACATAGTTTTACCACTACCACTTGGGCCAACGATTTGATATACCGCATCATTTCTTAATTCCATTATTAATTTGTATAATTATAGGTTTTTGTTTATATTATATGATTTAATCAACTATTCCTAAAAACTCATATATATAGCTTAATATTTCTTTATTGTTTAATTATGTTATCAAATATAAATTATAAAGGAACTTTCGATGTATCAAAAATGATGTTTCCAAATGGGAAACCCCAGCAAATTGTAGATAGGAGTGGAAAATACCCTATAATATTTTTCAAATCAGGCAAATGCAGAATCATGGGATGTAAGAAACCTTTAGATGTCAATAAATTACAATATAGAATAAAGGATCTTAAAATACAGTCAATTACAGTTACCATGGATATAGGACAATCTATCAATCTATACAACATGTCAACAAAATGTCTTTGTATGTTCGAGCCAGAATTATTTCCTGCACTGAGGCTTTTAAAATACAACCCAATGTGTGTTAACGTGTTTGCTAGTGGCAAAATAGTCATATTAGGGGTGCGAAATCTAGAGAACAAAAATATTGTTTGTGATATACAAAATGAAATCACCGGATTGGTAGATATCTGATTGGCTAATGATTGATTAAAACAAATTGCTTATTCATTTTATTTCATTTTTAAAATGGAAAATACTTCAAGCACAAAATTAAGCAAAAAAGAGATAGAAAATTATGGTAAATTTATTATTTATTATTTATTAATATTAATATCTTTATTTCCAGATAAATATCAGGCCGTATTACTGGAAAGGTTATTCTTCTTCTATCCTCAACTCAGAGCAATAGTCAAAGACCAGCCTGAATCAGTAATTCCAGATTTGGTCTATACAACCACCAACATATGGATTTTTAACATAATTGATCAAGCTCTATGGGATATTAAGCTTGACAGAAGACCAAAGGAGATGGAACCCGAATACCCTTGTATTCTGGGTTGTAGCTGCTGCGATTTTCGATACCAGCGCTATGTGGAATGGTGCCTGGCAAAATCAGTTAGAAATTCTTCGAAATACCAACTTTTTCGAAAATAAATGTTTTGAATTTTATTTTTTGTTTTGTTTTGTTAGTGTTGGTAATAATAGTTTTATTTTTATTGTTTTGGTAATAATATTAATAATAGTAATAGTTTTATTTTTGTTAGTTTTGGTAATAATAATAATAATAATAGTAATAATAATAGTAATAATAATAATAATAATAATAATAATAGTAATAATAGTAATAATAATAAAACACGTGATATTAATAATACATTTTATATAGATGGTATGTGTAAAATCATATATGTAAACTCAATGGGTTAATTTACATACAGTTTTCCAGTCACGCACTTATCTTGCAATTATCATGCACTTATCATGCATTGTCTTTGTAATCATGCATGATTCTGATTGGTTAATCAGTATCTGTCAAGGGTATAAAAGTGCGTCACCACATTATAAAGATCATAAATCAAACATGACCAAGAAAATAAGTGTCCAACCAGTTCAGATGTTCCACAATTATAAAATGTATTTTTTAAAGGAGCCTATCAATATGCAATTGGCAAATCCAGTCAAACTCAATAAAACGCAATTTCAATCTCTTGCTGGTACTCTCTCAATGTTAGATATCAAGGATATTGATAATACATTCAAAAAGATCAATTCCAATTTAAAATGCAATGAAAATGCTTTCTTCACGAGTCAATATACCAGATATTATGATGCATTTACAGAAATTGGATTCAAAGAACAGGAAAACTGGTATATAACAATAACAATCCAAGGATATAAAGCAGATCAAAACGATGTGCTTTCTCCAATCTGGAAAATTGTTACTGCTAGACTTTCACAGTTATTTTAATGTATAGTGTTTAATAAATGTATTAATGTTTCTTTGTTATTCTATAAACAAAATTATAAGTAGTTTTAAAATAATGTTAAAATGATGTCTGAAAAAGGTAAAATATAAAATATAAATAATTAATTAATTTTGGTTTAGAATATTTAATAAACTTTTTGTTTGATAAACTTGAAGAAATAACCGGTGTAAAAATTAGAGATATGTTGACTCTAGTTGAAGCATTGAGTAAAGAATCGGATTGCGATTCTGAATGTCAGAGTGATTCTGGATGTCAGAGTGATGAAATTGTTAATGATGGAGATACTGAAATTATTAATGATTCTGAAGAAATTATTAATGTTGAAGAAGCTACCGAAATTATTAAAGATGAGCCTACCGAATTTAAGAATTGTATTGATCATGTTATAGAAAATATTATGATAGAATCTTGTGGTGATGAAGAATGTACATGTAATAATCAATAAATCTTTAAAATATAGTTTTTTATTAATAAAAATAACAAAGAAATATTTATTAAAATCTATGATAAACCTTGTTACATAAATATAAAACAGATACTCCAGTGAATAGTTTTAATAAAAATTTGCAATTCTCGATATAAATATCAGAGCGTTTGGCTTCTGAGGCAACTTGAATAATAGCTGTCCATCCACCGTTTGATTCTACCCACGGATCAATTTTTGTTCCTATCACCTAAATAATGATAAATTATTAACAATATAAAGTAATATACCTCTATAGACCATTGGAAATAATTTTCATAGTCGGATCCAGATTTTAATATCATGTGTTTCATGTACATTAATCCTACTATTATTCGCATCCATTTATTATTTTCATCGAACATGTAACTAAATATTGATTGAAATGCCTTCTTTCTCTCCAATGGTGGCAAATTGAGAATTTTTTCATAATCGAATGGGATGTCTTCAACGATTTTCTCGGTACGGTTTACCATAAATTTCATGTTTTTAATGATTTCATCTTCTCTATTATTAGAGACCAGCTCATTCAACAAAGTTATAAAAAATTTAGTTTCTGTCATTTTATAAAAATATATGAAAGTGTAAGCTTATTTATACTATATTCGACCAATCAGAATCATGTAATACTAAGAAAATATGTAAAAATATATAATGGAAATGGCAATGATGATTTTTTGGCACTGTTAACTTCTTTCAAGCTGTTGCCGCCACTGTTAACTGGGTGTTGTTGTAATTTCATTATACGATTGAACTGATCAGTTGTTTTTTTAGAATAAAATTTTATACTATATTGAACTTGATTCATCATTTTTTCATTAAGTTTATGATTTTCTTTCAATTCTAATATTGATTTTCTTAATTCATTTTTGATAGTACCAATGGTCTTATTTAAATATATAATATCATCATATAATTCGTTTTTAGCTCTTTTTAAAGTCTCATATGTATGTTCAAATCGGAATTCTAAATTACTCATTCTTTCAGATAATCTTTTGACTGGAGTTTTCAAATATCTAGGCCTATCTATCATATACAAAATATCCATCAATACAGCGGTATCAGGACATACACATCTTGTTGAATTTTTACCTTGAACGGTTACAACAATTGAGTTGGCCATATTAAAAACTAATAATATTATTAAAATTTCTTTAATCATTTTCAAAACATTATAAATTAATATTTATTGTTTATAGCTAAAGATTTGTGTGTGTCTAAATTAGTATAAAAGTAATTGTTATTTCAATTTTTATCATTAAAATGATTGTACCGAGCGCAGTTCAAGCTATGAATGAAATTAAACATTATGGTAATTTATTATTACTATTATTATTATTACTTGTTTTTTAGATGATTATTTTAAAGTTATTAAAGAACGTCTGGAATTCTATTATCCAGAAATACATGGAATCATGGATAAGCCAGCATCAATAATTCCAGACTTGATATTCAATCATACATCAATATGGATATTTACTGTAATAGATGAGTTCCTATGGGATATCGAACAAAACAATTTGTCCAAAGATATGGAACCCGAATACCCTTGTTATGATGGATGTCATTGCTGCGCTGCCAGATATCGGAAGTAAGTGGAATGGGCTTTGAATAAAGCTCTTCGACAATACTACTATAGTAGAATTATCTCTTTATAATAAATTTGTTGTATATGTCGTGGTTTTCATTATATAGTAATAATGTTAATAATAATAATAATAAAAAAAAAAATAATAATATTAATAATAATAAAATAATTGACTTGATTAAAACAAACAATTTAATTTAATAATAAAATAAATTTACAAAATATATACTACTTATTTTTATAAGTAGTAAATTTAAATGTTTAAAAATAATATGACCTTGAAAAAATATGATGAGTCATCCAATGACCTTGAATGAGTCATTGTCTTAAAAAATTTTTTGTACTTTTGGACTTAGAAAAATTTTCTCTCAGCGGAGGGGGGTGGTAGTGTGCTGGAGATGACACATCCCACTACTGACATTTAATTAGCCTCAGTATAGAACAAAACCTTCATGTTACTTAACAAGCATAAATAAATTTCAAAATTTCAAAATATTTCAATCAAACAAGAATTAGAATCTACAAAAGAAATTTATTATCAAATTCACAAAAACAATATTGATCACGCCGTAGCCGTTTTGGGAAATAATTTTTTGACATTGGTTACAGATTTCATTCGCTTAAAATGTTCACTGGGAATGCCAATACGGGCACCTGTCAATTTGAGATACACAACCGTTTGAAAACATTTCTCCAGAATTCTTTTACTTTCATCAGCTATAGCTGAAATATTCGAGCCCTTTGTCCCTAACAGAGACATCTGAAATACACAGCAATTATAAATATATCAAGTCTAATAAATCTATCGGAAAAACATTCATATTTCTCTCCTATTTACAATTTTGATGATTTACTTTCGACTAAATACTATCATTATAATTAAAGTCAGAAATATAGTTAATCAATATCTTTTTGATAATATTATTCAAACTTAATACAATTTGTAGATAGCGGAATTATTTATATAAATACCGTATATTTCGGCGTATAAGACGACCCTTAAAGTCAAAAAATCACCCTTGAAAATTGTGGGTCGTCTTATACAACCGATATAAAAGAAAGTATTACAGTACAGGTAGTTGTATTTATACTACTTTTATGCATATCTAAAACCCGATATACGATAAATCATAAAAATTTGCTCTAATTTTGTACCTCGTCTTATCTGACGGTCGCCTTATACGCCGAAATATACGGTAATTTAAATACATAAATAGGTAAGATATTTCAACAGTATTTATTAATTGATATAATTTGACCAAAATTAGGTTCAGTTCAACAAGAAATCTAACAATTTTTCCTTTTTATCTGAATATTTTCTTCGTTTTTTTGTGTTGTTCACTTAATGTTCCAAAATATATTCATTAAATGATAACACGCCAATCCAACATTTATTTCGACAGACTCGTTCTTATCATCAGGTAGAATTGAAATTGAAACTATATCAATTTAAATTGTTGTTTTTCAATCAAACTTCAATAATATTTTTATTTTAAAAATATTCTATTAAAAAATTATAAACTCAGTTTTCTAAATGTCAAAATTTAAAAACACGAGAAAGCCAAATAAACGAAATATAATTCGAGGAAATTATCCTCATCATCAGCCTGCCATCATAATCTTTGTCAAGTGCTGTACACTCAATTCCTTTTATGCGTTTTTGAAGTTATGCGATTTTCACCTTTTATTCTAGATATTTTGTATGGGAATTTCCGTTGTTAATAGTTTTTATTTGTTTATTTTAAATTTTTTTTTATTAATTCTACCATTACCCAATTACACCCTTACTTCTCTAACACACCAATAAAAGGTACAGTGAGAGACCTGTCACTGTAATACCGATTGCTTTTTTCTGAGGTGACACGACGTTTTGGCTTTATGTGCTTTTCGAAAATTATGGAACGAATCCCTATTTATACAATGTAAGTCGTCTTTTTTATGAGTTTTTCTGAGTAACGTATAAAAAAGAATTGACTATATATGGGAAACAACAATGATTTAACAGTTACGATTTAATGATTTAATCACCAAAGCCTCACATAAAATTCTTTCCCACTCATTATTGAAGTTTATATATAAAAATTTTTCAAATCAGTTGTTCCTTTGCACATTTTTCTATGCTCAATAATGTTACTCATATTTCTCAATCGACTATGTTCCTGAACCCAATACAAGTAAATTTACACAATAGATCAGACACTAAAGCTATTGGGGTTTTGTGATTTATTACTAAACATATTTATTAAAAATGTATTTCAATAAATATTATTTATTGTTTTTAACGGTTTCACTGATTTTTATACTATTTAAAAAAAATTTGAATTACATATTGAATTTGTGAGAGACAATTTAAAAATGTTAACCTTCCGAATATGGAATTATATTAAAATGAGATTTTATGGGTTCACCTTCATTAGAAAGACTATATCTTCCATTGTTTTCATCAAACGCAATAAATGGTTTCCTTAATCATTCTTTTTACAAACGTCTTAGAATATCTATTTTTATTTAAAAGAGAAACCAGCTTTTGTATGGTTTTGTTAGATTTTTAAAACGTAATCATATTATTTAAAGTCACAAAATGTATTAGAAGTGTAATAATTCGAATAGCTTATGTGACTTTAAATATAATAGAAATCACATGACTATGAGTGCAATACCTGATACATTGGAATGGATGCCTGTCATTGACCACTGTCGACTGAGGGAATTGATTAATATTAATGTAAAAAGATGTTATTGAATATTTATAAGAATCTTTTTACAATTTCGACTCAATAAATTTTATAAAATAGATTTTTTAAAAATATTTATGAATTTAAAAGAAAACGTCAGTTCAAACACTCGTCGTACGATATACTTCGAAAGTTAAACTGTCATCTATAAGAACAAAAAACCAACTTGAAATATTAATTTATATAATTAAAACAAATTATTTTTATATTAATTAAATTTGTATAAATATTTAAATGCTTTTAACTAACTTTTTAAAAAAGTATTTTATAACATTTTATCAACAACGCTTCACAAGCTATTCGTTCCCATTAATTTGCAATTATCTTGAAATCAAACAACTATTTTCTTATTCGTCACAAAACGTTAGACCCCCTCAAATATGACGTCAAATCTTTGGTCCCACCTAAAAAGACGTATTTCATATTTGAAAATAAACATTTCAAATCATTTTATTGATATTTTAGTATCTATGTAGTGTAATGCTGCACTAATATCGTATGAGAAAACATGTATTAAGGAGGCATGAAAAGCTTAAATTAGTAAAAAATTATGTTGAAAAAATACAACACTCCCATTCCCATCGTCACAAATGTGTGAGCCCCAATTCCACCTATGTACATGACGTCATTTTAGGACGGTCCGTTAGTTGACAAACGTGAAAAATAGAGACAGTGCACGAAATACTAATCCTCTAATCACATTTCGCTTTTTTTTAACATAAATTCACAAAATCTCTCAAGCGTAGTATACAAATCAGTATCAGTAGGGTTGTCAGATTTTCACCACTGCAAACCGGGACAACGAATTTTTCAAAATAATAAAAACTTTATAAGGAATAAACTATTGGTTATAAAAATTAAAAACAAAAATAAGGAACTTTAAAATAAAAATATTCATTTCACATTTTAAAAACGAAAATCAAAAATAAATTGAAATTGGCATTCTTGAAGGTATAAACTGAATTTAATATAAAAACATAATATAAAACAACGAATTTTTCAAAATAATAAAAACTTTATCAGGAATAAACTATTGATTATAAAAATTAAAAACACAAATAAGGAACTTTAAAATAAAAATATTCATTTCACATTTTAAAAACGAAAATCAAAAATAAATTGAAATTGGTATAAACTAAATTTAATATAAAAACATAAATTAATAAGCAAATGTTTATTAATTAAAAATTACAACTTACATATTTTATAAACAGCTAATAATAAATTTCAATCAGCTACCAGTCAAATAGTTTAGAAATAAATAAATAAACAAACAAAACAAAACCGTAATGAAAACTCAGTAAAAAATATAAAAGCTGGTTCGAAAATTTAAAAAAAGAAACCGTGTTACTAAACATAACGAAGAGTCACAAGTTTTTTCAATAACTTTTTTCTGAAAAACCGGGACAATTGAAACTTTTTTTCGGGACAAAAAAAACATAAAAATCAGTGGCTTTTCTGTATATTTCCGTCTGATAGGCTTTTTCCTTCCGCTGAATAAGTAAATCCAAAAAAGCAATGGACAACATTTTTTCCTCTTAAATTTAATATTCAAATGCAGACTGTTCATAAAATCCAAGAAAGACTTTACATGCTCACGATTTTCAAACACCAAAAATATATCATCAACATATCTTTTGTACACAGTTGGTTTAGTTAAATTGTAAGATGAAATTCACTTTTACAAATTTGACATAAAAATAGAAGCCCATTTCTTTTATTATTATAAAGATTGTGATCTCATTGATTGGTAGATTTCAAGTCTTGCTTAGATAGTATTCAATTCTACTTGAAGATGACAGTGAGTCTTTCGAAATATATTGTAGTTTAATCTGCATGTTGGATTGGCGGTCTCTTTTATTTGTTTTGTGTTTCTTATATTTTAAACAAAATAAAAATATTTTTAGAGATTAAATATTATTATTGTTTGTTGTTAGGAAAATCAATAAATTATTATTGAGATAAGATTTTTGACTAACACATGCGTTGAAACCTGGGAAAGTTGCACAAAAATACTATAATACCAAAGTAATCAGGAATTAAACGAGTTGTGTAATTATTGCTCGGCACTCGCGTTCTCGATTAGGATAATCACTCAACAAAAAATAAATTTATTCCAAAATATAAAATTTTTTATTATGAAATATAGAATAGATCGAAAATAGCAAAGTTCGATTGAAAGCAGCAATATAATAAAATTGTCAATAAATTTATCAATTTTTTAGAGTTTTGAATTTTGTAAAAAGTATTTTTTTATCATTTTTAATACGAAATGGAAAAATTTAATCAAATATAAATAAAAATGTAACCGTACCAGATGTCGACTACTTTTGCACCTAATCAACACATGGATATGAAGGGAACCGTCGTCGCTTTTTTCATAATTGTGCACATCGATTTTTATCTGATAAGGAATTTCCTTTTCCAGTACATCAAGGCATTTTGCCATTACACACATCTTTACTAATGTTTCTGGTTCTTGATCGGAAATGAGACTGCTATGAAAGTACCAAAGCCCGGGTTTAGCTCGATTGATGAGATAATTCTATTAAGATTCTATTTGTGATATTTGAAAATCTAAAAATCATTAATACTCTTAGTTCTTCAATGCCGGTTCCGTCTAGACTAGAGACTGAAAATACGTCCTCGAAATAAGTCCAACTAGTTTGACGCGTATGATTTAGATTGGCAGCTATTTCACGCCACTTAGCTCTACGTTCGAGAATTTCATCTTTGGTGGCTGAATACAGCATCAGTTGCCGTTTTAAAACTCCAAGTATAGGCTCATCTATATCCTCACTGAGCATTGTATTATTATTATTTTGATCGGATTGCTTTAAAAAATTTTTTAATTTGTCATCATCCATTTCGTTGATTTGATTGGAGATTTCTGAGGGCGAAAGATGATTTTCGGATTCATCGATATTGGTACTATTGTTATCTGTATCATTCTTGTAAGATGTAAAATAATCATTGCTTAAATTTTCAGTACTGCCAGACTCGGTTTTTGTTGATAAATCAACGTTGATATCCGTTTCTAGTTCCGGTGAAATATTTTCAACAGCTACACTTTCACTTCCTGAAATTACTCTCCTTTGTAGATGTTTATTTAATAATTTTTCTGCCTTTGAATCGGCAAGGAGTTCTTGATAACTGGGTATATCCTTTTTGAATCTGTTGGCATAACTATCTTTATGAGAACACTTCCCACCTACAATTCCGTTTGTGATTTTCCTAACTATATCAAACTGTGTCATTAGTTTTCCAACTTTGTCAATCTAGAAGTAATATTTACTAAATTTAATTATAGTAAAACAGAAATGTTTTGTGATAACAGAGCAGTATAATGCTCTCAGATTCAGTATAACAGCTAATATTAATCAATAAGCACATGTCAAGGCTTTGATAGTTTGTAGTGTTTAACGAAAGGAGGAAACAAGGAGATAACTATAGTGCAAACACGGTAAAATAATAAACAAACGAATATGTATTTGCAACGATATGATCCATGTCAGTAATTTAATTCAATTCGTTTAGCAGCGATTAAATCCAATAAACAATCCAGTACGCAATAGGACATTTCTATTGTTGATTTAATTATCACTTGAATCTTAACCCGACATTTTTGATGCAGTAGATAATTCAACATTTAATTACAGTAAATCCCCTCCTATGACGCGTCACTTTTAAAACGCAGTTCGAAAAATGTTTCTTGTAACACGACTTTTTGTAAGGGATTTCCCATTTAAAAAAAAGAGACTTTTAACGTATTAAAATTTATCTAACTGGAATCCAAAATACAAATTTTGGATAAACTTAATAGACTGAGAAAAGATGTTGCTAGATATTTTAATTTAAATGAATCAACAAGTAGATCCATCAAAAACACAAAAGAAAAGATTAGAAATTCAGTAGCATCCGGAACATCTGTGCTTCCCAAAATTACGAACCATCCGGGAGTAAATATAATGCAAAAAATACCTGAATTATTTCTAAAAAATTTGCACTTAAATCAATAAAAATTAAAAATCGTTAAAAATCAGTAATAAGGGAAGACAACAATCTCCATTTTGAGTTTTCGCAGTAACTAAGGATGGCGGGGCCTCACATCTACCTACTAGGTAGATTTTCAAAAACTTGTTTCGGCAAAAATATAGAGAATGGCATCACCTATATATTTCCTGATCAAATCCTTTTCGTATCTCCTGATTTTTCTAGTGAAAAATTTATATTTTTCAAAGAAAAAACTTGTCTAGAAAAAGAACCTTTGATATTTTTGAATTTTTCTTTTCTCCAAAATATCAAGAAATTCGAGACCTACAACTTTGCTGACCATGGTATGTTTGAAATTTCATTGGAAGATGGTCAAAATTCGAAAAATCAAAATTTTGTATCCTAAATGACGCTAGACTCTAGAACCTTGGAATGGGAAAGTTTTCAACCGATATTTCCAAGCGTAATAAGTTTGTTGCTAGCTTAGCTATAGATAGTTAGAAAATTTTCAAAAAATACAGAGAAAAGACTGATATAGATGCAGCAAACGCATATCAAGAAAAACATTTCAAACTAATTCAAAAAAAAAGTATATTTGGTTGATCAGGTGTTCAAAACCGATGAAACCGGATCACGGTGGGGAAAAAAATCCCTCTAGAATGTATATTTCAAAAACTGAGAAAACCGCACCTGGTTTTAAGGTTGTCAAAGAAGTAGAAAATTACTTGAAAAAAAATTAGCATTCAAAGTTCTCTCTAATTTGTATAATGTACCTTCGCATTCATGAGATTTAAGTCATCCAAATGTTGAGATATTCATATCCCCGTCTCCCAATACAACTTTTGGATCAAGAAATCATTTCGAATTTTAAATCATTCCAATAACTTTTAGATAAAATCGACCAGTGGTTCGTAATCTTTTGGTAATGAAGGAGAACTTTGTTATCTCAAAAATTTTTCGGCTGAACATCTGGGGTCGAGAACGAAGGTGAAAGATTTGCGCAAAACCTATCTAAACGTTGTGGGGAGGTTAGAGCTCCTCTACGCGCGAGAATATTTTTGAAAAAGTACCCATGAAATTGCAATTTTGAAACATTTCAATGTAAAAATGAAATTTAATTGAATTCTGAAATAGCATATCTATTATAAAAACAAAATTAACGATTATACTAACCTTATTGAAAGACAACGCCTGATTCTGAACACAACTATACACTAAGACTGTACAATAAACTACGTGTTAACTTATAAATGTGCTTTAGTCACTGATTACGTATAGTACATCATCATGACGTATTCAATATACAGAATAAAATTAAAATGGTGTAACACATTAAAAAGAATTTCACTGTCTTTTTTACGAAAATAAACAACAGAAAGCAATCTAACACTGTTGTAGTCTCATACTCGATGTACTGAAAGGCATTTTTTATCAAATAATATTAACAATATCCAGTGTTCTTTAATTTTATTATTTATATTTAATTTTTGGAGTGTTGTAGTACATCTTAACTTGTAATGAGTTGGGCCAGCACTAAGTTTTATTTAAATGAATTGGAAATAGCACGCAAATATAACAGGCAAATTTAAAATCAGACCCGTAAAAACATCTAGTAAACACCTTAAAATGCGAGAAAGAAATAATTAAAATATAAAATCAATAAACATAAAAATAAATTAAAATAATAACAAGATGCACCAAGATCAGCACGAAATAAACATAGAAATAACAAAAGAACAGAGAAATTTGACAATTTATTTAAAAGAGCAAGAGTTAATGAAAAGTAGAAGTAAAATTAAATGATTTTAATTTGTAATGTAATTAATATGTAGTTCCTAATATTACAAAATGCAAATGTTATACATACTATTTGGTATTATTTTTGTTTGTCTGGTTACTTAAGTTCAGCGGAACACTTCACCTAATTCCACGGAACACCGGTTAAGAACCCTGAAATAAAACACTACAAATACAACATAAAAACCAGTGAAGTTTGTAAAGAGTTGTCAATTTTAGATTGTGCTGAAATGGTTGCTTTGTCACTTAAAGAAATGCAACAGTCCGCGCCAAACGTTTGTTGGAAATCGATATTAGCGAGAATGGTTATTCAAAAAAAAATGTTGTTCACCCAACTCAAGAAAATGAAATTAGAAAATACAATTGCAATATGAGCTTATATAATTTATCGATATTATTGTGTAATATTGCAGTGTGTTGGCAAGTAACGGAATTAATTGAAAATATATATTAAAGCAAACACATTTCCTACCTTGTTTAAAACTAGAATAGCAGGTTTATCTTTGAAAAAGTGTAGCGCCTTTAGCAATTCTACATCTAATTCTTCTTGAGATGTTTTATGACTTGCATCCAATAGACAAATTACTGTAAATAATACTTAAAATATTGAAACCAGTTGGACTATATTACTTAGATCCGATTCAAATATACCGACATGTGGGTCTCGTATCAAGCTCTTTTCCAATTTAAAACTAAATTCTTTTTAATTATATTTCTAATAATAGATAAAAATAACAGTAAAATAATGATAGTTTAATACAGGCATAATTTTGATCATTTGTGTTATTTTATTGTGCACACGACATAAGCGCAATATAAAATGTTATTTTTTATAACTATGAGATTGCTAAAATGAGAATTGGTTGGAAAATAGATGAGAAAATTTAATTTAACATGTTGGGTGTCTTGGTGTACTAATAGGTCATAAACAATACGCTTTTTACCATTTGGACTGCGACTCTCTTGATTGTACGGTGATTTCTTTAGGATTTCTTTGTGCTTAACCCTTTCTAAGGCAAAGGAAACTAAAAGTGATGTAAAACTCAAAGTTTATTGATAACAATTATATATTTACAAATGATCTATGGTTTCAAATACTATAAATTTGTTCTCTTGTGGCTCAATACATGTCAGTAGTTGTACCAAAAGTAAAAATGATTACCGACAGCGTTACACTTAGATATTTTTATTAGTTTAAAATGATGTACAGTATATTGCCACCACCTTAGAAAGGGTTAATATGCATCTGAGGATAATATATTAACTTTCCATTTACCACAGAAATGTATTAAGTGATGTGATCAAAACCTCCTTAAGTTTAAGATTTTATCCGAAGAAACTTTTTCGCAGAAGACTCTTCCTCGATATGAAGCCAAATAGTAGATCTACTGCAGGAGTCGGCAACCTATGGCACGAATGCCATATTTGGAATGTGGTGTTGTCAATGGCACTCTATACACCACTATAAAGTGGTCTAGGTAATAGCGACTCTTATACTGCTAAAGGCGGTTTCACATTTATTCTCTAATATTATTAGATAAAAATATATATTTGTATTAGTATTGAAATGGTATTTTTGCTTTATTAAACACCAATTTTACACACAGCGTCAAATAATATCACAAGCATGTGTTACTGTTGGACTTTCAAAGAGAGGGTAAATTTTATGCTGTTTGTTTTTCAATTAAATATATTAAAGAGATGATTTTGCAATCAAATTATTTTCATATTATTTAATGTGACAGACATATACTAATACTTATTTGTAAAAAATAAGGCTTGGCACACCACAGCTAAAAGGTTGCCGACCCCTGACATACTGTTTCCACAATCGATTATTTTTAACCCCTTAACGCACGTTTTTTTTATACAACGGCAAAAATAAATCATTTTTTTTATTATTGATAATTAATATATAGACCAATGTCACTAAATTTCGTATACCCGAGTCTCTCGGGCATGCACAAATTTGGGCACTTATTCACTTTACGCCCCCCCAGCGTTGAATAATATAATAATATAATAAAATAAGGCGAAAACGTTTAGCCAGATTTTATTCTAAACCATATTGACATTTTCATTTATGTTTTCAATGTTTGTATAAAGTAATTTTATATGGTCAAAAAAAGTGGAAAATGATTTTTCAAATCTTTGACGCCAAAGAAATTCAATTAAATGTGATCCAAAAGTTGTTCTGGCAGTTCCATATCTCATGATATTTTTTACAAATGCGAAATCCCTTCATTGATATTTAGAATTGGACATTTCTACGGATAACGCAAATACAGTAAAAACTCGTTTAACTCCGGGACCACTTATTTAGCACTATTTAGGTTTTATTGGAATTCCCCGAAAATTACACGCAACATCGGGCTTCCTCGAAATCCAAAGTAATTTATCAGCATTGCTTCTTCCCTGCGTTGTTACACAAACGTATTTTTATTGTTTCAAACATTTGTTGCCGTTATTGTAAGATATATAATGATTGATACGGTGATAAATATTATAATTTTTAGTTTTGTCCATGTATTATTAAAACTTATTAAAAGGAACCAAACATTTTATAGTATTATATATACATAATTAAAATTGACAAATTTATATCTGTTAATTATATATATAAAATTACTTAAATCCTTTATTTTTCCCTATAACTCCTGGCATGTCAACAAAACACTAAAAACCATAATAATATTTCAAAGACAACTTTAAAATTACCAATTGAACGTTATCTTGTGTTAAAACCGCAGTTTGCTTAGTGCGCGTCGTGTTCACTTTGCCAGATACTGCACATATATCCCATCTAGTTAGCATATTAACAAGACTTGATTTTCCTGAATTTGGACAGCCTAAAACCGCTATTTTAAGAACTTTAGAATCTTTAGGTGAGTTTGGCTGTAGCATAAATAGCTTTTGATACAATTCAGCTGAAAATACATAATGACTTATTGAATGACATTCATATATTGCTTCTTTTACATTTTAAATGCGGAAATCTTGGCTGCAATTCAGTTTTTATGTTAGATAAAAATAATTTTCGATGGTATTGTGGTAAAATAAAATTTTGTAAAATTTTGCATTTATACATTTTTAAATTGCACAGTTAAATAGAAAAATATAACAAATATAAATATATTATTAAATTATTATTTTAAGTAAAATTCAAAATATATTTCATATTTTTCAATTGAAGTAAAATTTTCTACAAAAATACTTATTTTTGAAACAGTTGAATATTGAAACAATTTAGGAATTTATTATGACTAATTATCAACTAGAACAAAGTTAGTTCTCAGTTGTTTTGTCAGTTCGGAATTAGATTAGCATACATTTAAAATTTAGACTATAATATCAACGAAACCTTTATATATAAAAACTGACAAAAATAAAATTCAAGAATAGAGAAGGGGAATAGCCTTTAATGTTCCATGTTGTTGATCTGTCGTGCGATTTTTAAATAAGATATATCCGATCTTAAATGCACTCGCTTAACAACCCCAACAAAACATGCAATTTAACAACTTGATACCCGTAGCTTAACAACGTTTGTAAAGTATCAAATGAATGGATCCCAGTCAAAGGTGAGCTCACAGAAACATTAGTATAGCAAAGTACTAAGACTATGGCACACGAACAACTGTTAGAAGGCTTGAATCCGATTTAAACTAATGAGGTACTCTTGCATTTCCTTGAAATTAACTAACTTTTGTACCAATATTTCTTGTGATTATCCATGATTAGAAAATAGTTTTAAACGCCGGAATAATGACAACTTATCTCCTTCACCCACTTAAAAGAAATTAAAAGAAATTATATTTTTTAAACATACAATTTACAAAAAAAAAGATTTCAGCAGCTCAGAATTAAAGTAATCTAACCCATTATCCGAAATTTTTTTGTTGGCTTTTCTTATTGGTTATCTCTTGGCGGGCTTGCACAGTTTATTGGACTGAGGTCTCTGCACGTTCGGGATTCACTGGATTCGTCTATAGTCTCGCTTTATCGAGAAAATCTCGAGTTAATTATCCGCCTCGCTTCCATTTAATATTTCGGCGAATACTTTGTCTACACATAACTGGTTATGCGTGGCTTCAACTTCTCGCAGCTCAACTTGAGCACTGGAATCTTGATTTGATTTTGGTCAGATTAATCCCGCAAAGCTTGATTTTATTTTTTTTATCCATTCATTTAGTTGGGCCGGAACCAAGTTGATTCCATAATTCGACATTTATCTCATAATCCTTCTGCCCATTCTTTTCCTTAATGATTCGATTGTTGTCAGTCGGAAGTTCTCGATCACATTTTCCATTGAATAAAAAACAATATAGCTATAAATCTATGATGAGGCAACCTTTTCGATGAAACATTTCCTTCTTGCCTTCTTAAGTCATCACACAAATTTCTTACTCACTCGCATCTACTTTATCGCCACATTCTATCAGCTTCCACAACCATCCACCCTTTTTATCCATCTGTTGAGTATTTGATGAGTAAAAAGAAAAAAAGATATGTGTGTAAGAAAACATTACCATTGAAAACCCGTCATAAATGACGCCGAGATGTCAAAACCTTTTTTGATTTCAAAGGTCAAATATCAGAAACTGTACGGATTGTTAAAGGAGTAAAATAAGGTTTCCCCTTATCAATGACTCTCTTATTTTGTCAATTGACTTTATCTTGCGTAAAATATTGTCTTAATTCCCCTTTCTTTTCTACGATGCTAACATCAGCATTTTGGCTTATGTGGATGATATTGTATTGATCTCTGATTAATTTGAAAATATAAACAATGCTTTAAATGAAAGAGTAAAACCTTGCCTCCATGGCAAATTTGAGATTTAAACCATCAAAATCTGGATATTTTTCACTAAACGATATCATCGCTGACGTTTTCGAACCCGTGCTATATAGCGAACAAATTCCTATAATATCAGATACTAATATCTATAAATACCTTGGCGTCGACTTCTCTGAAAAACGAAAACACAACATCGACAATCGACTAAATGATGCATTATTGTACACCAAACTTATATTTGAATCTTACTTACACCCCTCTCAGAAGTTAAATGCATATAAAACCTTTGTACACCACGTCTTATCTTCACTTTCCGTAACTGCTACCTTAGCCGCATCTAACTTGATAGCGATAAAAATCGAGTAGTAAATTGTAAAAGCAAACAACTTGGATATGACCAACAATTTAAATCCCTTCTACGAAAAGTTCAAGATGATAAATATAATCTTCTAAATAACTCTTTTTTTTACGCAGACTGTAAATTAGGTGGTTTTGGTCTTATTTCTAGCATAGATGAATATTTAGTTCAAAGCATCACTAACTTCGCTCGATTACTAAACTCCTCAAACCTCACCTTTCGTGATATGATAACCCGAGAACTCGTGGAGGGAAGAGGTAATGGCTCACTTGATGCCGCCTTAAAATGATTTAACGGTGATTTAATCCAAGTTTTTTATCTTCTTCTTTCTTAACAAAATTTCAAAAATCTTCTTTACGCTTAAAAACAAAATTTGGAATATCTGTCAAAATGTGTCTCTTTAAACACGAACTTCGACTTGAAGTTGCCTATAAAGAGCGTGTAAACTAGTTTGATGGATCTAACCTTAACAAAATTTCTTCAGAAATGCATAAAATTATTGAACTATTTTATGCTGAGCAATGGTGTCAACTTAACGCACAAGGGCACATTGCTGGAACAATTAGCAACAGTATAACTGCCTCTTACTTAATAAAGATGAACGGACTTAATGATGCTCAATACTTGTTTTTAATTAAAGCCCGAAACAACCTTCTTAAACTTAACTTTAATCCTTATCGTCTTAAAAATAATCTTACACTTTTATGTAGGCAATGCGGACTTGATAATGAAACACAAACTCATATATTTAATCATTGCAAGGCAAAGATAAATGCCCGATAAAATAAGCATGATAGAGTTCTTTTATGTGTTACTTCTTTTCTTAATGAAATCGGTTTTGATTTAGATATCGAACAAAGCCCAAATTATATCAATACACCTACTTCTTTAAAACCAGACATGATAATAAAATCTAAAAGGAACAAACCTGTGCACCTCATAGACTTAAAAGTACCTTATGACCTAAGAATTAACTTTGATTTAGCTCGAGCCGGAAATTGCACCAAATACAAAGACCTTATCAGAAATATTGGACAAGCTTTCAAAGGTCGAGTCTACAGTCTCTGCTCTAGTAGTCGGATCTCTTGGTACCTGGGATAATATCAATGATCCGATCCTGAAGAAAATAGACCTGACTAAATCAGATATCACCACTTTATCAAGAAAGGCCTGCCACGAAGCAATTGTATCCTGCTACCATATATACAGGGAGCATACCTTCAATTCCTACTAACCTATACTACAAAGCTGGCTCTAAACCTTATACGGATGATTAGCAATATGAATATTAATTCTAATTGCAAATATGAAATGTGTATTATAAAACTCAAACTGAAATGCTGAGATTACTCGCATATGACAGCCATAGTTGGCCATGTTATATTAAAATAAACTTTGCTTCTTTTTTTATTCCTCTACTGAAACTGGAATTTTCGTTGTGAGTGCCGAGGTTGAATAATTTTAAATGTATGATTTTGATATTATCGCCATATTTGCGAAATCGTGGTGCCTATGATTATAGTCGTAATAAACTGCTTTCGTCTCTACCTTATTGATGTTTTGTTTTGATTTTAATAGTTAATTTATTGAAGTTTTATGTTTATTTTAATCGTTAACTTATTCACTTACTATAATTAGAAGTTATTTTTTGCGCAGAAAAATGTGATTAAAATTGAATCGGTATATATACCTGTTCTACGACCTTAACCTTGCTTGTATTTTTGGAATTGTTAAAAGAAAATTTGACCTTGGGTTATTTGTACTAAATAATTCTTTTATTTTTATTATCTTTTGATTTAACCGACAAATTATTTCTTTTATTTTTAATCTAATTTTTCTGACTTAGATTATTTTCTTTAAAATCATTCTATTACTTGATTTTCTAGTTTTTATATAGTTTATTGATTTCGGTCAATTTATCTTGTTAACGTATTATTTTTGTATAAATTTCGTGCGGCTCTTGATGCGCTGTGTGTTTATTTTATTTTACTTTTATGTCTTTTGATTTTGTATATAATTATATATTTCTCGGATTTTAGGGTGTTTTATTGATGTTAATAGGTTTGATTTTATATCTACGATGTTGTGTTTGCTTGTTATTTCCGACTCATTCAAACAAAACTCAGTCTTGACCAAACAAATATATTCTAAAAACCTCTCTACGACTTAATTTCTGAATTCTTTGAGGACGGCCAACAGTTGTGGTCCTTTACTAATATGTACACAATTATTTGCTCATAGCTAATTGAATATGGAAATGGTGTAATATTCGGATAAATGCTGTCAAAGATCTTTATCCTTTTATCCTGAAGATGATGTCATTAGAACTGAACCTTTTGTTCCCAAACACATTCACTTTTATTTAGAACCTTAAGAAATCTACTTCTACTTTGATATCAACACCAATGATGAATGGACCTTCTCTGATATAACCGGCTATATTGACTCTTCCTGGAGACAGCAAGAATTACAACATGTTACTCAAACTCCTTGGTGACACTGTATTTTAATTAGTACTTGTTGCAACATTGATTATATTCAGCTGCCTTTGTTGTGTAAATGATAAAAGTATAAGTCAAAATGTTTGAGCAACGCTCGCAAACATTAGCCTAAAAGGCTGCATTTTCATATAATAATATTTGATTTTTTTATGACACAGAGTAAGAACATGACAGAGTCAAGACGAATACAAGCCTGCTATCAGCAGTTCGATGAACCCAGGATGGGTCCTGCCCAGAGTAGTCTTGACAATGAAGCTCACTTTAGGCTGACCCACTAAAAACGTTCCATTTAAGCTGCACGCATACGCAATCGCGCATAAAAAATAATTTGTTGCTCACATCATTCCATGCTGCGCACATAAGAAAATTGCTCGCGAATTTTATTTTTAAATTAATGACAGTTTTTTTAAAATAATTTTTAATATCGATCCAAATAGGCTTATTTTTACATTGCTAATTGCTATTATAAAGCAATATATTTAGTATATTTCGAACATCAACCGAATAAAGTTAATATTTTTTTACGAATTTAAACTGTGCTGTGCAGAGGAATTGTAAATTGTATATGTATTATTATTTATTTTTGTTGATTTTTTTAAAATACATTCAATCCAAGCTTCAACGATGTCAAAAAGAAACTTCTTAAGTCAACCATCGTCAACATCCAAGAAAGTATGTCCAAATTTCAAACCAGATTGGCTTTTGCAACTTGTTAAGACTAAAATACCAACTTCACGTGAACTCAACCATGTGAAACTAGATTATATATTCGAATTCAATGAAGAAGAAAGTACAATTAAGTGCAAATTTTGTACCAAAGCGAAAGTAGATGGAAATTTTTCCATTGGGAAAAAGTCTGATGATTGGAAATTGGATTATCTCGTAGATGTGGTGAATTAGTTCGACTGAGACTCCTAAAGACTGTGAGGTACGAATAGAAAATGCTGGAAAACAAAAGGCAAATCCAAAAATGGTTAAAGGTTTAATTGACAACGTAATTTTGACATTAAAATTGAACACTTCAATGAATTTTGTGAAGAAAATAAATAGCCACGTATCAAAATATGTTCAAACTCAAAAGTTGGTGTAGCAAAAATTATGGCTTTGAACTCGCGGAATGCATAAACCAAGTGGTTCAGAATGAAGATTTTGATACAATTAAAAAATCACAATATCATTGCTTAAAAATTGATGAGAGCACAGATATTTTTGCTCATAAAATGCTTATAATTTACATAAAATTCAGAAAAAACTTTGATTACAAAACCTCTTTCGCAACTATAATTTAGTTAAGTCCTTGCGACGCTTTATCAATTGTGGCAGCTATCGAAAAATTTTACTCTGATTTTAAGTTGGATATGGATAAAATGGTAATGATGACACTGGACGGAGCTGCGATTATGCTGGGTGGTTATAATGGAGTAGCAAAGATACTACAACGAGATATTCCGAATTTATCAGCTCAGCATTGTGTGGCACACAGAGAAGACCTTGGAATTGACGATGCTTGGATGGGAATACCTTTAATGAAAACTCTAGAGACTTTGTTAAGAACGGTGT
Organism: Schmidtea mediterranea; assembly: GCA_022537955.1. NCBI lineage: Eukaryota > Metazoa > Platyhelminthes > Tricladida > Dugesiidae > Schmidtea > Schmidtea mediterranea. The sequence continues at coordinate 32,038,111 of CM039680.1, read as the reverse complement.
ACACTATGTTCAGTAGATCATCTGTGAAAAAAGGCAAATTTCAAGATTTAGCTGCAGTAATGGAATGCGATGTTTTGAGTTTTAGACCTCTCAATGAGGTAAAGTGGCTTTCACGGCACTTTGCAGTGATTCCATTTATTCAAAATTATGATGTTTTGATTGAGTATTGCAAAAGTGAAGTTGAAAATTCAAATGATCCAATCTCTAAATATCATTTTAAGGTTTTTACTAATTCTTTGAACCGATTAGCTTTAACAGTGCTAAATGATATTTTAACTGAATTAGCTAAAATGAGCAAATGTTTTCAAAAAATCGTGCTTTCTCCTATGGAAGCTCATCAATCCGTAAAATCCATTATTAAAAAGATTTGGAGCCAGTATTTTGGAGAAACTATTTTTTGGAGCGAAAAAGCATTGAAACTTCTCAATTCAAGCCATAAAACTGCTGAAATTATTGAATTTATCACAAAGCTATGTGATCATCTAGATTGCAGATTTGCAGAAGAAGAAATGAAAGACTGGGCTGCATTTGATCATATAGGAATCACAAACAACAACAATTTTAATTTTGGAAACCAAAACTTGCTGAATCTTCTTAACAAATACTCGAAAATTATTCCAAGTTATAGTGAAGAAGTGAAGAAGCAAATTCTAAGCCAATATTCGAATTTTAAATTTTTATACCAAGCGAAATTTAACTCTAACGTCGTAAGCAGTTTCGTGGATATGGTAGATCTTGCCAACAAGGAGGAGGAGTTTTAAGAACTTTCCTCTTTAATAGACATTCCTGCAACCTTTCAAGCATCCTGTGCAGATTTCGAGCGTGGATTTGGTCAAATGAATGCCATTAAAACAAATGGCAGAAACAGATTGGAGACATTTCATTTGGATCATCTCATAAGTATCAAATTATTTTTAAGGCGTGGAAATGAAATTGATGTACAAAAAGTTTTCAATTTTTGGAAAAATAATAATGATCGACGTGGTAATTAATCTAGAATGTAATTTCTTTTTCTAATTATAAAAAAAATTCTTATAAAAATAAAAAGTATTAATTTATAAAAACAAAATTTTCTCATGCGCACAATATGGTTACTTTTCAAAGTATAGTCACAGAACGTTATTTTTTTGCGCAGCGTGAAAAAAAAGAGGGAACGTTGCACACAATCCATTGTTACAGTACCAACGTTGCCTTGCAATATGAAACAAGTTGGCGGAACAAGCAAGTCTTATACATGGGTTACTCAAGGTCGAAATAGTATTAACTCACCATTGGCAATAAATTGCCACTCGACTCAGAAATTTTTCCTGTTTCTTTAGGCATAATTAATAGGCGAGGAATTAATATAAAAGTAGAACACAAGAGATAATAAGCGCCAGTTGATCGAAGAAGAAATTTGAAATAAGTTTAAGTTGATTCGAAAAGAGAAAGTTAAATTGCGTTCGATTTGGACAAGGTGATAGCCATCGGATGTTTACAAATAGTGTAACAATTGTGATTAATTGAAAAGTATTCCTAATTTACTTTACACTAAATTCACAAATAATCTGAACGAAAAGAGTATCACTTCAAAATAAATTACGTAGAATTTCAAATCTAACAATTGGTGTTTGTTGTAGAACAAGATATTATATCTCGACGTAATATCTATTATTGAATCGGGATGCTCGAGTCACGAAATTATCCATCGAAATGTAAGCTCTTATTGTACGAAATCATTTTTTGTTAAATGCAGCAATAACTTGCCGTAAGTAAATTTAATTGTGTTTCAGAATGAGATAAGTTTCTGTTATGTGATTTTGAAAATAATACAGTTCACTTGGTGTTAGAAACTGTTATCTCGTTAAACCCAACATAGATAAGTAAGAGATGCTTAAATTATATGGTGAATCAAAAGTAAAAGAAATCACATTTTTTTAGTTTTTATAATTTAGATTTAATTTTAACTCGTTTAACATTTTCAACTCCTTTCTCACAAAATGTCATAAATTGCCTTTAACTGGTTATTTATCTAATTACAACATTTTGACATTGTATTTGAATAGCAGCTGTTGTATTATTATTTTACATTTAAAGAACTACACAAACTGAACTATTATTTAAAAGAATTATAATACATGACTTTGGTCTTTCGGATTAATTATTCTCCAACGGCTACATATTTTAACTGTTGCGAAGATTTCGATAAAAAATTCTTGAAATTGTTTAAATGAATCGGTAACACACATGCAAACATAACATGCAGATTTAAATTCAAACCTATTAAAACATCAATTAACCCTATCAAAATACGAGGAAGAAAACAATTAAATATAAAATTACAAACACAAAAATAAATTAAAATAATAACAAAGTGCAACAAGATCCGCACGAAATAAATATAAACATAACATGAAAACCCAACGATTTTGACCGAAATTTGACAATTTATAAAAAATGCGAGATTTCATGAAAATGAAATAAAAATCAAATAATTTGAATTAGAAATAATTCAATTAAAAAATCTAAAGAAAAAATTGTCAAATAAAATCTCCAAATAATAAAATTAAAGATTAGAATATACCAGAAAATTCCAAGGTCAAAATTTTTTTTACTAATTCAAAAGAACACGCAAGGTTAGGGTCGTACAATAGGTAAATATACCGATTCATTTTTACACAATTTTAATCAATTTTTCAAAACTTGAAATCGTTTTACTCGATGTAAGTGTGAGTTTTATGGTGGGTTACCGGGTACTGTTGTTTGTTTTAATCTTACTGTGGTTACCCAGGTAACGTCATATAAATATTTCTTTGCTGCCACTCTGCACCCGTTGCTTGGCAACGTTGGAACTGTGTTCGAGTGGGTAGATCGTCCGCAAAAAGTGAGCGTTATTACTAATGCTATAATTGCCCGAACGATCTCTGGGTTCAAAGATCTGTCGTTAGGAGAATTGTGCTCGCTTTAGATTATTGGGTCCCCTTTACGTCGTAGATTTTCTCAATCGTATTCCCTGAATTCTTTAGTCAACGATTAAATAATATTAATGAATATATATTAAAAACAAAACTAGTGGATACATATTTCATACAAGAAGTAATGCAATTTTCAGTTAATCGGCTGAGTGGTATTTAGCATTCGAGCGGCTCGGCGTTTGGGCCGCTCCTTGCGTCCGGGTCCGTAATTGCTTGTTTTTGGAGTGATTTGCGGAGTTGCTACCGTCTCTCGGTAAGCCAGTTGAGCAGGGGCAAAGACGAGGGGATACGTTACTGATGCCCCTTCTTGACATGCCGATAATGCAACTTCCAGCCCCCTTATCTGTGTTCTGAGGCTCTGATTCAATTGCTTTTCGTCTGTCCATCCCTTTTGGGCTGCCGTAAGCCTTTGATACATTAACTTGGCCTTCTTCGGGTGCACCTATGTGGCCTTTATCTGTTGAATGTCGCGGGACAGCTGGACAATTTGGTCGTAAAAGCTTTTATTAGTCTTTCGCGCGTGCGCTAGTTCCGTCTGTAATATCTGCAAGGGTTCCATTTCTGTAATTAACGAAAATTAATTTTTTGTTACTAATCCAGAATTATTAAACATAAATTTGATTAAACATAAATTTGCAAATGTTACACTAAAAAAAGAAATAAATTGAAAATCTTAAACAACAAACTATTTATTAAAATGAATTTCAAGTTGATTAATGTGACGGGTCAGATTAGGAAATCCACAGTCCACAGAGCAATGGGATCAGAGATCTTTGAAACATCTCTCCACTCCTTCGTCGGCAGAGTAGCCTGGGTGCACGAAGACGGGCCGTTTTGTGTTTCAAATGCGACTGGCTCGGGGCATCGAATGATCCTGGCTGCGGCTATCCATTCTTTCGCCAGCATGTCCAAGCGTGGGGCTGTGCGGTGGCGAATAACCATCGGTGTTGGCGATTCTGCCGACCGCTATATCTTCTTCCACGTTGGCCAAGTATTGTCTGGCCCAGATTACGTGAGAGTCGACCCGGCGTTGGTGGTCTTGCAGACGTGCCAGAAGAGATCGGGCCCGATCATGAATTTCTTGGGCCGGATTCTGACCGCCTAATTGTTCGCTCTGTCTAAATGGTCTCCGATTATTTTCTTCTGTGGGAAGGGTGTTCCATTGGGTCTCTTTCGGCTGTGGCACGTTGGGGTATCTTTCCCGCCAGACGCGTCGCCACTGGTCGGCAACCTGCGTGGGGACACTGATGAAGGGTCCTGACATATCTATAATTTGATCACATTAATAAAATCTCCGACATTTTAGCAAAGCGGCTAAAACGTTCTCAAGATAGTCTATGGGAAAACGAATTTTGATATTGGTGGATAACCTATCTGTCGGGTCCTCTTACTTGAAATCTAATTCAAGACACCTATTTAAATTGCTATCATGAGTGGGAATTAATTCCATTTATACTGGATTGAACTGGGGTTAAATATTAATTGAAGGGGGATATTTGATATACTTTTATTTTAACTAATATATAAAAAAAAATTATACAAATTTTGTTTAAAGTAACCAATTTGATGTTCGTCTCCAAGGTAGTGGAATCGCTACTCCTAATTCACCTAAAGATTCACCCTATTTCACGGGAATTCTGATCGAGAGTAATTAGATTGTATCATATTTTATTTATTTATTAGATTCCTTTTTAGCTATTCCTTTCAGGTTATTACGGGGAACTTAATGGGTAATCATTTGAAATTCATCCCTCGGTGACAATCAATGTTCTTAGCGATAAAATAATCATCATCATTCGGGGAATGTCAAACTACATGAATGCGAAAACCAAATAGTAATTAGCGTTCATTAATTGTCATTAGATCCATAATTATTACTTTAAGATTCGTCGAATTGAACCAAATTAATAACACAAGAAGGGATTTTTTAATCTAAATCATGATTAACATTTATCTAAAGAATTAACGGATATTAAAATAATACTTATCATTTCGTTAAACTAAACTAACTCAAAAATCAACTAATGGATATTAAAGTAATACATTAAATTAAATTAAATCAAAAAATCAATTAACGGCTATTAAAGTATTACGTTAAATCAAACTAAATCAAAAATCGATTAACGGATATTAAAGTAATGCATTAAATCAAACTAAATAAAAAATCGATTAACGGATATTAAAGTAATACATTAAATCAAACTAAATCAAAAAATCAAATTAAGTTAATCTTCATCAATTTAAGTCAACTTATGTTATTCTATTTCAGGTGCCTGATTTTGAGACAAAGAATTTATACTACGAGTGGCGGGTACTTTGTTACTGGGATGCAGTTGGAGTCTGGTATTTGAGTAAGTCGATTTCACGAACAAAATTTTTTCACAAAATCATTTTATCCTTTGGAGCGTCTCTCCCGGCTTAACGGATCTGGTGGGATCTCTAAAGGTCTTAGCGAATTTTTAGACGAGAATGGCTTCATTTTTCTTTAGGCCCTAGCTACCAGGTACATGGGCTATATGGGAAAGTTGACTCAACAAGGACTCATCCAACTACAGTATTGGTCAGGGTAATATTGCGTTCATGATAATTAATTCGATTCTGCCAGGACATCTATACATCGAAAATTAACGTGGGAAGTAGTGTTGCGAGATTACTCTTGGGAACTCAAACATAATTAATCATGAAATTTAATAAATTAAATATTACCTAAAGTCCCTCGTCTGGGACCTGAACTACTGATGCTTGATTCGTTTTATCCATTTTGTATTTCTATAATTATGCTACTATTCCGGTTTGTTGGCATTATTTATATAGTATGGTGTGCCGATGGGGAAAACATGTAGGCGTGTCTACTCGCCCCGCTGGTGGAATCGATTGCTGCAGTACACCAGCTGTCACTGAGATAAATTCCGCTATAATTCAAGTTGATACATAAATCAACTTAGCGGAATTTATTTTTTGTGAATGGATTTCAGCCATTTTTTAAATGGCTGCTAAGTAAGTTGTTTTTTATATTGTTATATAACTTAAAGTTAAATTTTAAGAGTTGAATTATGATTTCATAAGGAAATATGATCATAATTCAAGCTCTTAAATATAACTTTGATCAACTATTTCATATATATTATTATAAATAATATTTAGGAAAATTAGTAACAATAACTATTCTCGAAAAATATGTATTTTTTTCGGATATTATTATTCAAAAAATGTGAGTTAAATTATTTTTGAACTTATAAAAATTAGATAGATAGGTCGGTCATTATAATGTGCATGTGTTATTGATTTGATTTATTACTGCCAGAATCGTCATGCCTGAGAAATCCGCCGTAGTATGGGTGTGCATGGTATTTAATTCATGCGTGCCTGTCAACTCGGAATTAACGCGTTGGATCTGAGTGATTGTGCCTATTTGTGACGTGGTGCGAGTCCAGGCAGCTGCGCCGAATTCTCATTCTTAGGCAGTCTCTAGCATTGTTGGTGTGTGTCACTGTACTGGTGGGTTACTGGGTTTTGACATTTTGAAACTATATGGTTGTTACCCAGGCAACCCCATACAAATATTCTTTCGCTTACCACTCGGCACCCGTTGCTAAGCAACGTTGGAACTGTGTTCGAGTGGGTAGATCGTTCGCAAAAAGTGAGCGTTATTGCTAACACTATTATTGACCGAACGATCTCTGGGTTCAACGAGCTGTTGATAGAAGACCTATGCTCGCTTTCAAATTATTTGGTCCCCTTGCGTCTAAATTTCTATCTTCTATCTAACTGTTTTACCGACATTAGTTTGGAAACAAAATGGGCGGTATTTCTTATTTAAACCCTTCAACAATGTTGTTTCAAACCACTAAGATGATATAAATATAACAAGATGTATACAGAAACTACCATATATATGAACAACGATCTCTATCCTACTTTATTTATCTATTAAACACATAAGCTATAAAAATCCAAGCTGATCCGAAATTCGAGCGGCTCGTCGCTTAGCCCCCTCCTTACGCCCAGGTCGGCGACTGGTTGTTGAAGGGGTGATTGGAGTAGTGGTCGCGGTAGTAGTTGACGTTGTAGATGGGGTAGTATTCGCTTCGCGATAGGCCAATTGAGCAGGGGCGAAGACTAAAGGGTAGGTCACCGCTGCTCCCTATTGACAGGCGGACAACGCTACCTCTAGTCCCCTGACTTGAGTCTTCAGTCCTTGGACCAATTGCTTTTCTTCCGCCCATCCTTTCTGGGCCGCGGCCAATTTTTGGTATAACGGTTTGACTCTCTGTGGCTCTATCCACGTCGCTTTAATCTGTTTAGTTTCCCGGACTATTTGGACGAGTTGGTCATGGAGTTTCTTATTGGCCTGTCTCGCATGGGTTAATTCGGTTTGTAGTAATTTCACGGGGTCCATCTCTAGAATAACAAGGGTTGAATTTTGTGATGACTGCTATAATAATAAGTGTGATTAAACTTAAACATATTTATAAAGCGAATCTACAATAACAAAAGAAGAAAAGAATTTTTAAATCTAGAATTCTAATAATATACTAAATGACAAAATATTCCAATCATTAATTGTCATTGTTTTAAATGATTACTCGTCTGCGAGGAATCGCTTGATCTCTTCTTCTGGGGAGTAGCCAGGGATCACAAATACTGGCCTCTTGGCATTTCGGGTCGGTCTCGGGGAAGGTGGATAACTACTTGCCAGACGTCCCGCCGCTAGGTCGTCTTTGACGTTGGCCAAGTTTTTCGTGGCCCGTTCTACGGCCGCCTCGACATGGCGCTGGTGTTGTAGGAGACTTTCCAGGAGTTCTTGGGCCTGAGCCAGTAAGTCTTGGGATGGACTTGGTTCGTCAGACAGTTGTCGGAACTGTCGCATGAATTCTTCTGGTGAGATATCCTCTTGCCTGTCGTCTTCGGGCATGTCAGGGCATCGCTCTCGATACACCCGATTCCATGCCTGCCGCCATTGCTCCACGATATGAGCGGGGAGTTCAATGATAGCTCCAGATTGTCCTGAATGGAAAGATTGGTGAGATTAATGTTATTACTCGGTATTTCTCTTGGTATTTTAGATGGGGTTGGTTATCTTGTGGTTCTCGATCATAGAAAATCCCTCGTCGTTTAAAGAAAACCTGAAATAACTAATTTTTCATGCGCTAAGCCTCATGAAACTCGAAGTTGGGCGTGTGTTACTAACAGATCTGGTGGGTATTTGGAAACAAGGAAAATTGGTACTTCCGAACTACAGGGTTGCGCATTCTCATGCCGTAAGGGTCCGTTCGAGAAAATCTTTACGAATGTTAAAATATGGCATGTTTAACAACAAAAATTGCAGATCATTTATGACTTTATCTTATTTAGATTACAAATGGTCTATTCATTACTAAAATTTAAAATTTGTATATGTTTATAATATTCAACTAGATATATATTTAAATATTCATATAAGATAAACGGAAAATTAAATAAATAATGTTTAAGAAAGCCTCACAAAAATCTTCTTTGAACATTTATTATTTTTCTGAATAGAAATAAAGTGGTCTACCTTTTTATGGAGCAACAACTGGATAGTTAAACATGTATAGGTCTTCTGTCGAATTATACAATAAAGTGATTTTAACAATTACCGTTTATCTATTCAAAATAAAACAGTTACAAAAGTTACGAAATTCGTGCTAAATGTGTGGTCCATTGATCAATTAAAAATACCTGGGTCGAATGGGAATGATGATAATAGGATGATCTAACGATTCGACTGAAGAATTTAAAGGAAAGTACTTGGAACGATCGCCAAGCCAGTATTTTTATTTCCACGAAATTTGATTTTAACCTAGATTTCTGAAGTAAATATTCAAGAGATTCGTTTCCCCAAAATGAATCGTCGAACAATTTTCTTATGTGATCAGGACCGGAATTCTCGCGTAGTACTTGTTAACTAAATATTTGTGACACTGCAGACCAATTCGGATTGACGAAGGTGCATAACAACAAAAGAAAATGATTGTTGCGCTTAACGGCGGGATGTCAGGAATTTGGGATTTGTCTGGTGCGGAACTATCACGATGCATTATCAGGCATGGCTTATTTGGTCGTTGCCTTTAATCTGGAGCGTTTACTTACTAACTCGGGTTTCAACTTGGCGGAAAAGATGATATAGTCTTGATTCTGGGTTGTTTCTAAGGCTCGAACATGGTCAGAATTTCGTTATTAAAATTAATTAAAACTTACTTGTTAGAGGGGCTTCTGCAACATTCAGAGCTTGAAGTTCTAAATCCTCGCCTGAGATATTTGGTGAATGCATGATTTGGTCAAGTGAAAATAATGGATATCCTGCTATCGTCGATGAATATATTAATGAAAGTGTAAATGAATCAGACGAACAGGAAATGAATATCAATCGCAACGTGATCACGATGGGTGAATATTTACATCGACGGAAATGTCAGCGAGTTTTGGTTGAAGTAAGATTGTTTATTTTGTAACTTGAAATTTTACGAATTATTGTTTAGGCGAGTTGAACTTTTGGATTTTTATTCAGTGAATTATCGGGTAAGTTTTATGAATTAGATTTTGTTATGATGATTTTCGTATAATACGGTGATTTTAGGGAATCGAACCACGCTATTATGTCGCGGAGCTTCATGTCGTTGGATTTTTCTATCGATCGCCAGTGGTTTTGTTGGAAAGTTTCTCTCTGGTCATTCGGTAATTTATCGTATATATTTAATTAATCAATTTTGGTGTAAATTCCAGGGATTTTCCGTGTTCGCAAAAATCATCTTGTCGGATTCATTTACCTTATTCGCTATCATGTTAATGAAACTTGGTTCGGGTTCTGACGGGATCCTATATGTAACATCAAACTATTCTACTTACTGTCCGGAATTTATCTTCGTCATTTTATGCCAAAATTTTAGTAGGCGAGTATTTTATGTTACTGAAATAAAGTTTATATGGTTTTACTTTCGTTTTTAATATTAAAGTAATCGCTTTACCATGTTTATGCTGATTAATAAAGGGTTTTTGGGGATTTTTAATAGCGTACGATGACTACCTTATAGATTTTATAATAAAACCAACCGTACTATAGTGGACTTGTTTTAAATATTTCGATTATTACATGGTTATCAACACAAACGCGCGTGGGCTTTGACTCAGTACCTGATTAAATTCCCCATTTTATTAGAAATTTGAGTTGATTAAAATTCTAATTCAAAGTTAATAGAAATTTGGGTTGATTTGTTTAAGGAATTTTAATTCAAAGTTAAGTTAATTCATTAGTAATTTAATTTTTATAGCAGCAATTTCATATTGATTTGTTCCCCGTAACCTTTCCCTTTAATAAGCCCTAAACGCATTTTGTGTTCATATTATATTTAATGAGTGCCCACTGGACTACTCGGTGTGATGATTTTGAGCCGTGTGTGATATAATTTAGGTCGATTTTACAGAAATGAGAAACGAAGAAGCAGCCAATAGACTCCTTCCTTATTCCTCATTTCTTCTATACGGATAGTATTGACGTTCCAACCCTGCGTTCCGCACGCCGGATCTTCACGGGCACAGATCATTGGCGATATTCCACGCACTTACACGAATCTGAATTGTATGTTGATTTTACTAACTTGTGATAGGTGTTGGCTGTGGGCCGGAAAAATTTCGACAAATGTTTAATTAACTTTAAGAAAAACAAATTTTAAACGTCATAAATATGTATTAATATAGATTAAAAACAAATTACAGAATTACTTGATCCATTCAATCAAAAATTTCATAAAAATACATCTTTCCCCACGCCGACAGCCAAGCAGAGCTCTACCGAGGTTGCGAGGATGTGTCGTGGAGAGAGAGTTCCAAATAAAACTAATTCTCACCTAAAAATTTCGTAATAGATTTTTAATCAATAATTCAAAAATCAAATTTTGATTCAAAATGGTTTGAAAAATGGTTTTCGTTTGAAAAACGGTGTTTTTTAATGTGAAAATGAATCGGTATTTATACCTATTTTCTGTCCCTAACCTCGCGTGTTAAATTTGATGTAGTAAAACAAAATTCGACCTTGTTATTTTCTAGTGTATTCTAATCTTTAATTTTATTATTTTTTCAATTTATTTTAATAATTTTTCATTTAGAATTTTTTTTGAATGATTACTAATTCAAATTTTTTGATTTAAGTTTCATTTTCATGAACTTTTATTAATTTATCAATTTTTGTCGAATTTGTTGGGTTTTCGTGTTATATTTGTGTTTGTATCGTGCGAATCTTGTTGCATTTTTGTTATTATTTTAATTTATTTTTATGTTTATTATTTTGTATTTAATTTTCTTTTTCCTCATATTTGATAGGGTTTAATTGGTGTTTTAATAGGTTTTATTTTGAATTTGCTTGTTATATTTGCATGTGTGTTACCGATCCATTTAAGCATTTCTCAAGGCCGTTTGTGTTCTGGCCCAACAGTACTTAGGGTGTGTTCGCATGTTGCACTCGCATTACGCCGTGTGTGAGGGTTGGACTATATTGATTTTTCTAAATGTCACAGCTTAATATCTGGTAGGTATTTTAATTCATTTACAATATTTATTTGCAATTTCAGTTTATCAATAGAGTCTAATGTAAGTTCGTCATGTCTTTGATTAATTTATATCGATCTAGTTTTTTAGGGATTTTTTGCGAATTGCTTGCTGATTCTATTGCGGATCAATTTTATCGGATTTTGGGATTTTATCTTTTCCTTGTTATTAGTCAAGATTTAAACGAGATTTTAATTATTTATTCATTGGATTTTGTAAGATTTCGATCAGGTTTGTTTTTGTTTTTAAAATTTTAATTTGATAATATTATTAATCAAGGTTCCTTTTTTGTCTTAAGACGGATTTTTTGGTTAGTTATTTGTTAAAGAATCTTATCAGGTATTAAATTATAAATAAAATTTTATCAACTAAGTTTTTAGGCGAAAATTTTGTTATTTATTAGTGGAAGAAGTTAATCGGGTGCTAAATGCCTGCGCTGTAGCATTGCCAGTTAATGTTGAGCCGATTCTGAAAGGGAACTTTGGCTATTCATGCGAATATTATTTGGGAGAAAATTTATTTCTGATTTTATATTTTTCTTGTAAGCTACTGGAAATTTGTATGGTTGTGGAAATAAAAATGGTTTGGTTGATGTTAATATGGGGCTTTCGGCTACTTGTTTATTAACTTATTTTCTTATTAGGTTTCCTTGACTTCGAATGTTTGGTTAAGGGTTCTTGTGCTCGATCAATTGGGTTCTAGACTCAAGACAGAAGCTATGTGATGGTTATTATATAGTATGGAAATTGTTCTAACAACTAAATGGACTCAGTTAGCATTCTCAAGCAGGTTTTCGATGTCAATTCACCATTTGGACTATCTTTTGGGATCTCAATTCATGGGAATTTTCCTTAGCTGGTTAGTTAATCTGACCCGTTGAATATAATAAATTTTTCTCTACCCGATCGGGTGTCTTGAGTTTTTATTTTATTTAATTACTATTTTTCAAACTCCATGGCTATTTAAGTTTACCTATAGTTATTTCGCATTTCGAGTGTTAATTGATTCATTATTGTTTTGAGGGGAACTTAATTCTATCGGTATAAAGTTCTAGATTCTATTGGAAGGGTATTGGCGGGTTCCTTACTGATTTAATATCTTCCGTTACACGTCATCCCTTTAATAATGGGTTTTTATTAAAATCCTCATATTCGGTATATCGTTTACTTAATAGATTTATTGCTCGTACTTCGTCATATTTTGATCATAGCAACGATTTTATTTTAATTTTCCCGTCACCTTCCCCTTTATTTGGCCTTAGGCGCATTTGTGTTTATATTATATTCAATGAGTGCCCATTGGACTACTCGTGTGATGATTTTGAGCCGTATGTAAAATAGTTTAGGTCGATTTTACAGAAAACGAGAGACGAGGAAGTAGCCAAAAGACCACTTCCTTATCCCTCCTTTCTTCTATACGGGATAATATTGACGTTCCAGCTCCTGCGTTCCGCACGCCGGGCCTTCACGGACACGAATCATTGGCGATATTCCACGCACTTACACGAATTCGAATAATATGTCGGATTTTATTAACTTGTGATGTGTCTTTGGCTGTGGGCCGGAAAAATTTCGACAAATATAAAACAAAGTTTTTATGTGTTATAAATATTTTATTAAAATAACAATATAAATTACCCAATCCAAGCATAAAAAATTCATCATAAAACATCACCCTCCCCACGCCGACACCCAAGCAGAGCTCAATCGAGGTTACGAGGATGCGACGTGGAGAGAGCTTTGAAATAAACAAAACTCTCACTCACTTCGTAACAAAACTAAGAATGATTTTCAAGTTTCAAAAACTGATTTAACGATTAAAATTGTGTAAAAATGAATCTGTATATATACCTATTGTACAACCTTAACCTCGCGTGTTCTTTTTGATTTAGTAAAACAAATTTTGACCTTGGAATTTTCTGGTATATTCTAATCTTTAATTTTATTATTTTGAGATTTTATTTGACAATTTTTTCTTTAGATTTTTAATTGAATTATTTCTAATTCAAATTATTTGATTTTTATTTCATTTTCATGAAATTTCTCATTTTATATCAAATTGTCAAATTTGGTCAAAATCATGGGGTTTTCGTGTTCTGTCTATATTTATTTCGTGCGGATCTTGTTGTATTTTGTTATTATTTTAATTTATTTTTGTGTTTATGATTTTATATTTTATTGTTTTCTCTCTTATATTTTGATTAGGTTAATTGATGTTTTAATAGGTTTGAATTTAAATCTGCATGTTATTTTTGCATGTGTGTTACCGATTCATTTAAACATTTACAAGGCCGTTTGTGTTCTGGCCCAACATTTATTTAAAACTTTCTCTCCACGTCGCATCCTCGCAACCTCAATGGAGCTCTGCTTGGATGTCGGCGTGGGGAGAGTGATGTTTTTATGATATTTTTGTTTATGATTGGATCGGGTAACTTATATGTTATTTTAATAAAATATTTATAATGCATAAATTTGTTTTATATTGTCGAAATTTTTCCGGCCCACAGCCAAAGACACACTACAAGTTATTAAAATCAAACATACTATTCGAATTCGTGTAAGTGCGTGGAATATCGCCAATGATTCGTGCCCGTGAAGGCTCCGGCGTGCGGAACGCAGGGGTCGGAACGTCAATATCATTCCGTATAGGGGAAGAGAGGGATAAGGAAGCGGTCTTTTGACTGTTTCCTCGTCTCTAAAATTCCATAAACTCGACCTAAACTATATTTACATACGGCTCAAAATCATCACACGAGTAGTCCAGTGGGCACTCATTAACTATAACATGAACACAACGCACCTAAGGTCAACCAAGGGAAAGGTAACGGGGAAATAGAAAAATGAAGTCGTTGTTATAAACCTAATATGTATATTTTAATTAAATATAAAATGACGGATAATTCGAAATATTATTTCGCCCAAAACTAATAAAGTCGTGGTCATAAACTCCCATAGTTATAAACCCCTAACATCAAAATGAGAATCAATAAAATCTCTTAAGTAAACGTAGACCCATTGCGAGTACGGAAAGACCCTAACATTTTATCGAGAGCTAACAAAAGTTTCTTAAGTAAACGTAAATTTAAGGCGGTTATTATAAGCACTCATGAATGAGTAATTTCTAGGTTAAGGTCGGAAGTGGAAAGATAACATAATACAATTGTTGTAAATTCAAAATGTTCACGTAAAAGACAATAAAGTTCTCTTCAATATGGAAGTCATTTCAACCCCTCTATACTGATTAAAATAGATTCAAGAGGGAGGAAAGAAAATGGATTTTAATAACCAGAAAAAAGGCTCTCGATGCAATGTTTGGATTAACATAATCCCACAACTTAAAATCTATAAGACCCCTGATAGAACATCAGTCAATCTAATATCATAAACGCCCAAAATATTGATAAGAAATCCATAATAACCTATTTTATGATGAGTAAATATGGGATACGTTAGAATTTCCGTTGTAATTAATAAAATATAATTTAATAATAAACAATCTCAGGCTCACCCTTACTCGGATACTTCCATTAACCGTAAACCTCTCGATAAATAATCAGATGAGTAAATAAAGACGAAGACACAAACAATTTTTATTATACATCGAACCCTTTAAACTCCCACTGAATTCCGAACACCGAGGTTTTTGATATAAAAAGGGAATTTCTTGAACTAGACGTGGTAATTGTTAGTAAAAGGTTTAAAATCATAAGCATTTAATAAAGGGAAAAGGTAGAAAGATCTTAGTCATTGTAATATTTAGCTACAACGTTTACCACATTAGGGTTACGGTCAATGAAAATTGAATTAAACGAAAAACTGAATCAAACGAAAATTAAATGACATAAATAGACTCAATATTTACTGAAAAATCCATACAGTGATGAAACGAAATTAACATCATAGTTTAAAGCCCACGGGAAGCAAAGATCAGAGTTCCGCCAAATTCCTTGAGTAAAATTTAACTTCTAAAATCAAATTTAGAAAATGAATAAGAGTTTTCAAACCCTGATCAAACTTATGGGCCAGAAATTGAAAATTCCAAACGAAACTGATAATTGTAAGGACTCCATTAGAAAATAAAATAATAAACAAAATTCGAGTCCTATCCGTGGCAAGTGATATAAAGAGTTTTTCCATCTACTAAACCCAATAAAGTAAAAATTTTAAGAACCATTTCATTAAACAAACAATTTAAATTCACCCTTGAAACCACGTTAAGAGAATCCTATTCCGACTTAGCAATCAAACAATAATTACTAAAGAAACTAAAAATTAATAACTTCAGAGATATAATTACCTATTACCTGTCATGAACCAATTTGAATACCAAGGAGTATTTACCCACCAGAAATAATAAACTAAATCAAAGGGAAAATATAAAATACAACCATGGAATAATTATTATGCATACTTGCCCTGACATTTACGTCTGCAATCGATCGATAATAATATCTATTATCACACGCCCACGACACCATTACTTAATCGGGTATTAGTAATAAATGTGACATCGCACCCCTATATGCACACTCCCAGACAGCCAATCTACCCAAAGAAACGACAGCTAGATTCTATAAGAAGATCCGGCGATGCCAATCAATCAGTAAATTTTTTTTTTTTAAAAAAGTTTTGTGGAAATATGCCTTAACAACGAAACTTCGACAATGAGAACACGACGATCAGGGCGTCGGGTGAGGAAGCAGTTCGGGGTCCAAACCCACCGACTTAGGGTAAATTTTTAATTGTATAAAAATTTTTATTTTTTTTTTACCTTTAAGATCTTAAATTTGCAAATAACGAATTTCAATAAATCTATTAAATTTTGTAATTTCAATAATTGATTTTTCTTATTTCGATTTTTAGGAATTGCAAATTAAATTTTAAAGATGAGTTTTGATTTGATTCTTGATATATAACTATATTAGTAAAGTTTAACTTTAACCATTGGTTAGATTGTTGATTTCTTTCCACAACCGCGTTAGTAAACTTCAAATCTTTTAGAAATTAATTTTTTTATTTAAATACTAATGATAGATTTTTGATTTACGATAGAAGTTAGGCCTGGACAGCCCCGAATTATACCGAAGCCAATTTTGAAATGTGTTGGGCCACAACGTAAACGGCCTTGAAGAATGTTTTAATGGATCAGTAACACACATGCAAACATAACATGCAAATTTAAATAAACCTATTAAACACCAATTAAACCCTATAAATTATGAGAAAAAAGGGAATTAAAAAATAAATTAATAAACATAAAAATAAATTAAAATAATAAGAAAACGCACCAAGATCCGCACGATACCAACACAAATATAACAAGAAAACACAACAAATTCGACAAAATTGAAAAAATTAATAAAAGTTCATTAACGTGAAAATTAAATCGGAAAATTTGAATTAGTAATAATTCAATAAAAATTCTAAATAAAAAATTATAAAAATAAATCAAAAAATAATAAAATTAACGAATAGAATTTACTAGAAAATAACAAGGTCGAATTTTGTTTTACTGCATCAAATTTCACACGCGAGAAAAATAGGTATAAATACTGATCCATTTTCACATTTAACTTAACCATTTTTCAAACCATTTTTAAAATCGTTTGTGAACCATTTTCAAAACCATTTTGAATCTATTTTTGCAAATTTGTTTTAGAACTATCTCAACTTAATTTTAGGTGAGAAATATTTATGTTGGAACCCTCTTTCCACGTCACCTCCATTGCATCTCGGTAGAGCTCTGCTTGGTCGTCGGCGTGGGGAGAGAGGCATTTATGTTTTATTTTATGCTATTTTATGCAATGTTATGGAATGGTTATGAAGGGTAATTATGTTATTTTTGTTTATAGTTAATAAATATTATTGATATACATAAATTATTTTATATCTATTTTAATAAACTAAATTAATCTGTCGAAATTTTTTCCGGCCCACAGCCAATACACAACGCAAGAAAGTAAAATCTACATAGTACAGATGCATGTAAGTGCGTGGAAAATCGCCAATGATATGTACCCGTGAAGACTCAGCGTGCGCAACGCAGCGGTCGTAACGTCAATATTTTTCCCTATAGCTGAAGCGAGAAATAAGGAAGGGGTCTCTGGCCGCTTCCTCGTTTCTCAATTCTGTAAAATCGACCTAAATTTATATTACATACGGCTTAAAATTATCACACCGAGTAGTCCAGTGGGCACTCAATAAATATAATGTAAACACAATATGCGCTTAATGCCTATTAAAGGGGAATGGTACGGGGATTAAATTAACTGAAATCGTTATTATAACTATTTTGGATTAATATTTTGAAATAGATAAAATTTATTGGAAATCATTGAATTCGATTAAATTGCGATTATTGATAAAAATTAAAGTCACCATTGATTGTAAAAGTAAAGTGTTTTATGGCTTAAAATTAAAGTAAATATTGGGTAAAGATAACTTCGGAATTTAAATGATCGTAAATTGTTGATTAAAATTAGGGTAATGGCAAATAATTTCATCAATTAAACTATTATAATTCGCTTCGATAAAATTAAACTAATCCTTGGGTAGGAACGAGTAATGCATGGATCTAATCAAAAATCAACCCCCGATAAAAATGAAAGCAATTAAAAATCGAATTCATTGATTTCAAATAATGAAACGTATCGATTAAACGTAAAGTGATTCTTGAATAAAAGTGTGGAACCCCTTAATTAAATTGTTGATTAAAATTACTGCAACGACAAGTAATTCACTGATAATTCATTGTAATAAAATTGAAGAAGGAATTAAGTAAAAGCAAGTGATTAAATTAAATTATGGGTTAGAAATAAAATGAGTATGGAATAGAAGTAAATATGTCGTTGATTAAATTAAATCTATTCATTGGTAACAATTAAAATGATTTTCGGGTAAACAGAAATATTTCATTGATCAAATAATTATTGAATTAAACCAATGTAACCTAGTTTTGGTAAGGTAAAGTATTGATTAAGGATAAATAATATAAATTCTTTGATTAACAATAATTCGTTGACTAAAGTAATTCATAGATTAAAGTTAGAAAGGAATTAAATAACCGTAAGATAGTCTCTTTGGTGAAAGTCAAGCAATCTTCGATGTAAATTAAAGTAAAACTGGATCCACGGATTTAACATTATTGGATTAGTATTAAAATAATTTCGCGGACTAAAGTAATGGTTGACCCAACTAGCCTTAGGGAAAAACTATTAGAAATTTGAATAATGGAAATCAAAATATATTACCGATAACACGATCCCTTAGTTAGAACTAACATAAATTCATAGATTTGAAAAAGGTTTTCTTTAGTTATTATAAATTCAGGAATTACAGCAAATTAATTAGAGATAAAATGAATGAATTATTACTTAAAATTAATTGAAAAAACCAAAGTTTAAAATAAGAGAAAATTTGTATTAATATCACATAAATTGTTACCGATTTTATTGAACAAATAAAATTCCACTTAACGAAAATATTCCAAAGAAGGGTATTGCATCTACTTGGAAGCCTCGGTAAGCGTAGAAGTTTTTCTAAAATTCGCAGTAAACTACATTCGAACTAATCAATGAAATAACTTACCAGAATTGAGATAATCGAGTGTAGGCAAAGCAGTTGAACAGTAATTCGGAAAATATGACCTGAATAATATAATCACCGGATGTAAACAATCTAAATCACCTTTAGTCAACCGCTTAAATGGTAACGGTAAGATCCGCCGGAAATCGTTCGCCCACCAGGATACAACCACGCACGACTAAGTTATTTCGGATCAATATCCGGCCTAAATCTTAAAGTTCGAACAACTGTAATTGAAATTGGTAAACAAACTTTAAATCAGTTTACAAATTCTCTTAGGTCAATACACGATTATCCGCCTACTATATCACATGTAATATTTTAAGGTTAATATGCATATATCAAATAAATTAAATATCAGGTTTATCCCACCTATGTGATTCATTACATTATTATCCATCACCCCATAAAGGAGTACTCACCAAAGAGCCAGGTCCGTAAAACTTGTAGATAAACCGCTCACCCGTTTCACAAAAGTTACGACAGAAAGTGACGCTAATAGAATTCGATAAGTTTAGTTTGGATGACACCTTTACCAATAACGCAGGCACCATTTATTTGCTAATAACTTAGAATGGGTGAATCGATCGAACCTAATAACAATAATGTTTAGACATGTCGCCCAAACGCACCGCCAGCCGAGGTACGGACAAGCAGGGACAGACAGGAGTCTCGCCGGCTACCAGAATACTCGACCAGTTGCAACAACCATGGCCATTTCCTGCCGCCTGGAGAACATTAGGCTTGGAGAAGGATCCCTGCGGTCTCTCGGGACAGCAATATCCAGCTGCGGAGACCTACCTGAATGCACAGGACCTCCTCACCCAATGGGAACGGGTGCAGGAGCAGGTGGATTTACAGGTGGTTAAGGCGAGGATGTATCTTGCGAACGTGGTGGAAGACATCCTTGCCGGGCGGATTGCAGTCGCCTATCCACCTCGCCCAGTTCGAGATACCCGACGACCCTATACAGTGGAGGCTCTCAAACGAAGCCTGAAGAGACATTGTCCCGAAGAGTGAATTGATAGTGATAGATTTCGTGTAATAACTGATCTAAAATATTAGAAATTTGCGTGTTATTTCTTCTTATGGTTAAAATTATTCGTGACTTTGTTTAATGAGATAAATGATGATCTAACTTAACTTATAATGAATTAAAATGATATCTTTAGTTGTAGTGATGTCTTCCTTACAAATCCTACAATCTGAACTGGACCATGCAAGACAGTCAAACGCGGAGTTACTCACCCAAATTATTCAATTGACCCGCGAAATGCAACAGATTAGAGCAACCTGGAAGGAAATGGAAAAGGTAAAAACATTGTACCACCGCCTGACCGCAGCACAGAAAGGCTGGACAGAAGAGCGGCAGCTCAACCAAAGCCTGCGCACTCAAATTCGGGGACTCGAAGTCGCCCTAGCAGTCTGCCGGGAAGGGGAAGCGGTAACCTATCCGCTCATCTTCGCCCCAACCTAAATGCCGCAGAAAACCACCAAGCCAGCAGAGCAACCTATCCCTCCAACTAATAATCGTCGACCGGGACGCAAGGAACGTGCCCGACGTCGCGCAACCCAACTTCAAAACGTCAAGTAGTAAATGTTACACATGTGGTTGAATCAAATAGAGTAGTTTTAGCCTTAGTTGAGTTGTTTCTTTGATATAATTGTAGGCCAGCATTGTCATAAACATTCTTATCACGTCTTAGTTTTCCACAGTCAATTAAGAACCTGATCTAGAATCTCTACAAGGGACAGAGCTAAGCGAGCATAAGTCTTCTATCGACAGCTCGTGAACCCGAGGGTTGTCCGAGCAACTATAGTACTAGCAATGATACTCAATTTTTGCGGGCAATCCACCACTTGAACACATTACCAACGTTGCCTAGCAACGGGTGCCAAGTGGCGATCAGAATCATTTTGTATGGCGTTACCAGGGCTTCCATGAGGATAAGCGAATAACGAAACCCTGTAATCCACCAAATGGATCCGCAAACCAAATTTTGTCCGAGCTCGTATAAGTTTAGATATGGACATGGAAAATATATGCTTCTGCAAAACCTGAAAAGTCTAAATCAACACTAAAGTACAGATCTGAAATATATCAATCAAAATCATTTGGTTTTGTTTTATTTTTCTTTTTTACAGTGGTTGTTCACAGATACACTCAATTAAATTTTGGATATAAGTTAACTCGATTACACTTGCATTTAGGTATCATAGAAATATGACGTTGTTACATAGTATGTATGGTGTCGATATTTACAGTCAATATGTTTATTTATATTTTTATACATTTGAAACTTAAGGTAGTAATTTATTTTACTATTTTATAAATTTGTGATTTTATATTCAATTTATAATTTTAATCTTTTGCCATCGATGGTTCCTAGGCGACCGAATATAATAAGTTAAAATTATTTGCTTTTATGATCAAATAATAAAAGAAAAAAAAATTTAATAAATGTTGAAAGCGAAGTGTTAAATTTATGGTAAGTGCAATAAGAAATAACTAATAATATAATTAACGGAAGGTTTGAATTCTATTAAACTTTAGTAACTAAAGATTATCGCTTATGATTTGATTAAACAACAAATTACAGGATCTAACATAAGAGGTATTATAATTATTAACTGGAAAAATTGAAATGTATTAAACGGCCCTAAACAACTAATCATTCAGTTATAGTTGGTTTCAATCTGATTAATTCATATTTACATCTTTAATTCCGTTAGGTACTTTAAATTATCGTATAATTGGGAGAGTCCGGAGATGAACTATAATACAAACAGAGTGTTATAAATTAATTAATGTAATCAAATCTTGTTCAGATGGATCGGGAGCCATTTTTCGTGTCCCCACGCAGGTTAGCGACCAGTGGCGACAAGCCTGGCAACGAGTCTGGCGGGAAAAGTACAGCGATGTGCCCCAACCGAGAGAGCCCCGATGGGACGCCTTACGCCCATTGGAAGATAGTGGGAGACCATTTGTGTCGGGCAGAAGGAAAGGTGGTCAGAGTCCGGCCCAGGAGATACACGATCAGGCCCGGTTCTTCCTCTCTCGGCTCGAAGATCATAAGCACCAAGTAAATCTTCAAATAGCCAGGGCCAGGCTATACCTTTCAAATGTGGAAGAGGACATAGTGGCTGGTCGAATTGCGGATACCGATGGGTATAAGTAGAGGGATATGAGGACTATGCCCCGTGGATATTTGGCTTGAAAATTGCCCCGTGGATATTTGGCTTGAAAAAATCCCGAGACCCCCCCTAAAAAAAAATTTAGGGGGGGGAGGAGGGTGTTAAATTTTATTTTAATTATTTGTTTTAATGAATGAAAAAAAAAATTTTTTTTTAATTATTTGTTTCAATGATCAAATTTAAAATTTTTAAAAAATTTTAATTCATGATAAAAAACTGTAAGTATTTTTTATCGATTTAAAAGCCTAAAAAATAAAAATTGGCTTAAATCGCCTATGATTGATCGTACTGATGATTATTTTCGAATAAAATTGGTTCAAACCCGAGAACCTAAAAATATTATATAAAAGCCTAAGTATTTTTTCATTATCCATCAAAAATGGCTCAATTCGCCTGTCAACTAAAAAGCCTAAATATATTTGCTCGAATAAAAATCATTATTATTTTTATTTACTTTAATTATTTGTTAAAGTCAATAATAATATTTATTTATATTTTAATTATATTAAATTTAATTATTTGTTTAAGTCAATAATATTATTTATTTATATTTTAATTATATTAAATTTAATTATTTGTTTAAGTCAATAATATTATTAATTTATATTTTAATTATATTATTATTTAATTATTTGTTTAAGTCAATAATATTATTTATTTATATTTTAATTATATTATTATTAAATTTAATTGTTTGTTTTAATCAAGTCAATTATTTATTTTTTAAATAATATATTTTTAAATTAAATTGTTTGTTTTAATGAAGTGAATTAAATAATTATTTTTTATTTTCATTTAATTATATATTTTATATTATTATTATTATTATTATTATTTTATATCAATATTATTATTTTATTATTATTAACATTTTATTTTTTTTTTAATGAATGAAAAAAAAAACAACTTTTAATCCATACAAATATTTTTATTGACAAGATTAAAAAAGATTAATTTTTATTTCAAATCAAAAATATCCGAGTAATATGTTTTACGCATTTCGGCCAACAATATATGGATTGTTTGGTCACGTTTGAAATCGTGGCAACATGGACATCCATCTGAACATGATACTCTCATACTATCTTTACAAACAATGCAATTTGCAACACATCGGTCACCAGATCCCTGAACGTTGTCATAGTGAATCTCGAGAAGTTCTTCAATGTTAATCCCTGTGAAATGGTAAATTTTTGTTGCGAGAAACTCTGGTGCGCAATAATCCAACGTATTTTTAATTCTTGGATAAAGTTCCTGGATTTTCTTTAAAATTACTTCAAAGAGATAAACTAAATAATAAAATAAAATACATATTTAAATATACATGATTTACCTTTTGACATTTTTTAATACTTAATAAATTAAACAAATTCAAACAAAATATTTATTAATTTATTAACATATTTATTTCTGATTTAATATTTTCGACATAATCATTATAATCCAAGGATTTTATTCCTAGTATTACTACTTTCCCACTTGAAAATATATTGACACATGATGGATTATATTTTTGAAGACGTAATGCTGGAAATATTTCTGGTTCAAATACACAATTCACCTTTCTTTGTAATTCATATAGATTTATAAATTTCCCAATATCGATTGTTACAGTGATTGATTGAATTTGTAAATCATGTATATTATATTTCAAATCCCCAGTTTTTAGAGGTTGCTTACATCCCATTACCCGACATTTCCCCGATCTGAAAAATATTATCGGATACTTACCTGATCGATCTACAACTTGTTGTGGTTTTCCAAATGGGAATTTCATATCAGGTATAGAATATCTTCCTTTATAATTTATATTACTCAACATTTTCAAATAATTTCAATTCAAGTAATTCTAAAAATTAAAACAAATATAAACAATTAAATAAATAATTATTAATAAAATGGAATTAAGAAATGATGCTGTATATCAAGTAGTTGGACCAAGTGGTTGTGGAAAGACTTTATTTGTATGCAATTTATTACAATCGAACTTGTTTAAATCAAAATTCAACAAAATATATTGGCATAGAGGAGCTGACGAAGAACATGGACTTACTCAAAATCAATTCTGTAAATTGAAAATGACAATAATTAAAGGGTTTGATAAAAATTGGTCATCTAGATTACATCAAGGCGATGTTATTATTATCGATGATCTATACCAGGAAGCTAATAAAGAAAAGGATTTTAATAATTTATTTACAAAAATTGCTCGACATATTGGAGTTACTGTTATTTTCATTACTCAAAACTTGTTTCATCAAGGGGGCAGTCATAGAACTCGTAATTTAAATGTCCAATACTTGGTTATTTTCAAAAACCCTAGAGATGCAACCATTATAGATTTTCTTGCTAGACAAGCTTATCCCAATGATAGAAAATTTTTAATTGATTCGTTTCAAGATGCAACAAAGGTTCCCCACGGATATTTGTTCTTTGACTTTACACAACAATGTCCTGATGAATTACGTATTAGAACTGACATTTTCAATGAGAAAGGTGTTACGATTTATAAACAAAATTGAAATCTGAAAATAATTACTTGAAATGACGTTTAAAAAAGTTATTGTTCAACGTGAAAAATCCACAAAGAAAAAAGTTACAAAGAAAAGGGTTACTAAACGTAAAATAATAAAAACGAGTAAGAAGATTGTTAAAGATAAAAAGTGGATTAAAATATAAACAAAACAACTAGATGAAAAATGTATTTAATATGAAAGTTGAACGTAGTCTACCATACTTTAATGCCTTGATGAAGGCTCCTAATAACAAAAGAATGAATATTTTACAGAATTTTCCTTCATTTGTTATAGATGATCTAGTTGAAGTTATTGTTAATGTAGTTCGTGGTAATGTAAACATTACTAAAGTTAAAAAACTTGTATTACAAAAGCATAAAAGATCGCTTTTATCTTTAGTAAACACTAAGAATCGACGTCTGATGCGAAAAATAATATATAAACAAAATGGTGGATTTTTGGGGGCATTAATTCCAATAGTATTATCTACAATAAGCGCAATTTCATCATTAACTTCTTAATGGGTACCAAGAATTCATTACCGGATAAACATAATTTAGATTTAAATATTTTGACAACTTGTTGTAATAATGAAGGAAACATTAACCAAAAATCGAAACACGGTGAAAAAGCTCGAAAAAGTATGGACAGACCCAAAACATCCCGCTGGTTTTGGTGGTGTAAGGAAACTGGCAAAGGAAGTAGTTAATTCAAAGAAAGAAACTCAGAATTGGTTATCTGGGCAAATGGCGTACAGTTTAAATAAACCAATGTTGAAGAAATTCAAAACCCGTAGTTATAAAACAATGGGAGTTGATGATTTATGGCAAATGGATTTGATGGAAATGATACCATTCTCTAAAATTAATAAGGGATACAAATATATTTTGACATGTGTTGATATATTTAGTCGATTCGCTCGTGCTATTCCAACAAAAACCAAATCGGCCAATGAAATGGCTGAAGCAATCAAGGAATTATTTATTGATGGCAAACCTCGTAATTTACAAACTGATTTGGGTATGTAATTAAATAAATAAATTAAATTAAATTTATTCTTTAGGTAAAGAGTTTTATAATAGTAAAGTTAGAGAAATTATCAAAGGAATAAATCATTACTCTGTATTTTCTCAATTTAAAGCTGCCCACGTGGAAAGATTTAATCGAACTCTAAGAGATCGCTTGAAAAAATATTTCGTATATAAAGGAAATAAAACCTGGATAAATGTTTTACAGAAAGCAATTTATAGCTACAATTATTCGCCACATAGGGGTTTAAATGGAATGCGACCAATTGATGTTTATTCAACGAATAATATGGATAATTGGATATCACAACAATCTGATTCTATCATTAAAAAGCCTAAATATAAAGTGGGTAATCACGTTAGAATAAGTAAAATCAGTGCTTCTCCATTCATCAAGAATTTTGACAACAATTGGAGTGATGAAGTATTTCAAATCTCAGAAATTGATATGAATCAGAATCCAGTAATGTACTTTATCAAAGATGATGAAAACAATCAAGTTAGTGGAAAATTCTACGAACAGGAACTCCAAGTTATAGAAACCCCTACTGTATTCAGAATTCAAAAGATATTAAAAACCAAGAATGTTGGTAAATATAAACAATACTATGTTAAATGGCATGGATATGAAACTCCAACTTGGATATCTGAAAATCAATTAATTAAATAAATATTATGAAAGAAAACCAGTTTTATATGATTTTACCTAGTAATAGTTGTCCTCTTATTTTTCCTAATAATGAAGCTAGTAATTTTAATGTCGAATTTCAAAATCCTATTTACTTGGATGGTGAGTGGGAAGTTGCTTTGATTGATTTTACTTTTGTGTATAAAACATTTCCGTTTTATAGTAATTCTTACCTAAGTTATGAAACGATGAAGAGTGGTACTGAAGTAAAATATTTGAAAATAAATAATCAAAATGAAACTTATGAATTAATAAATTCTAAACATACCCCTGATGTCGATGTTTTTATTGAAAAATATGAGAACTTGGTTATTGTCTGTCCACATGTTCCATTTAAAGTAACATTCCCTGACATTCAACATGCGTTTAGTTTTGGATTAAAATCTATATCCGTCATTAATGAAGATGATCATTGTCGATTAAAATTACCAAAATTTACAGATGATGGTGTTATGGAACAATTCGGGATAATTATAAGTTATGAAGAAAAAACAATATTTGAAAAATATTTTGAAGATAATTTACTCATAAACACATTATCTGAATTACAAGGACATTTAATGTCATTTATTCCGTCTCCGTTTAAAGAACTAAAAATTGAAAACAATGAATTGGTTAAAATAAAACTTGCAGATAACATTTCAAAAAATATATTTTGACAACAATTTAATCAAAACCTTAGAATTAAATAAACAAACTTTTAGTGAAAAAGACATCGTTGGTAATAAAGTTCCAAGATTATTACATCATCATCAACAAATGTTCATTTATTCGAATATTATTGAATCAATAACTGTTGGAGATATTAGAGTTCCTCTATTAAAATCTATTTGGGTTAAAAACTATGAACAAGGGGAAATTGTACAATTAGAAATGAAGAATCCAATGTATTTACCAATTTCAACTTTAACTATAAACAACATTGAAATTAATATTCGCGATGATAGTGGAAAATTAATTAAATTTAGTAAAGATACCAAAACACATTTATCAATACATTTTAGAAAAATAAATGAATAAAGAATTTTACATAAATCTACCGAGTAATAGTTGTCTTCTTACTCATCCAAATAATAAAGCTGATAAATTTAATGTTGAATTTCAAAATCCTATTTACTTGGAAGGTGAATGGCAAGTTGCTCTGACCGATTTCACTTTTGTATACAATAATTTTCCATTTTATAACAACTCAAATATTAAATATAGTAAGAGTGCATTACATACAAGTTATGAATATTTTTACTATAACGATGCAAATAATGAATATACAATTAGTCACGACTCTATATTTTATCTAGTATACATTGATGGAAATACTTTAAATATTAATTGTAAATATTTTCCATTTAAAATTTCATTTGATAGTATTGCAGAAGCTCAAAAATTAGGATTTAATAAAAAGAAATAAATTTTATTGAAAACTTGAATCAAATTAAAATTCCTTCAAATAATCGTAAAATAAAGTTTGACACAATTCAATTAACTATAAATTATTTTTACGATGTCGAGTATACAGATAAATTTGAAGAAAATTTAATCATTACTAATTTATCACAAATAAATGATCAATTAATGACTTTTTATCCGCATCCATTTAAATCTTGCGAAATTGAACAAGGAAGATTAGTCAAAATTGAATTGGAAGATGATGTCAGTAAAGTTAAATTTAGTAAATTTTTGGCTCAAAGTTTGGGATTAAGTGAAGAATCATATTCAGAAAAAGTTATTGTTGGATTACGTTTACCAGAAATTTTGCAAAGTAATCAACAAATGATGATCTATACAAATATCATTGAACCTATTCTTGTTGGTGATGTTTTGATACCTCTATTGAAATGTGTATGGGTTGAAAAACATAAAAAGGATGATCTAGTTCAAATTATAGAGAAAAACCCAATGTATTTGTCTGTATCATCAACATATATAAACAATATAGAAATCAATATTCGTGACGATAGTGGAAAATATATATTTGGTAAAGAAGATAAAACTTTTCTTACATTACATTTTCGTAAAATAAATGAGTAATCCTGACATTGTAAATTTTTATAGTAGTACTCAATCTGGTGGAGAATTACCATATTTTATAGGTAAACAATATGGAACCGGTTGGTTGAAAACAATAGGTAGATTTGCATTACCTATTCTTAGACGTATAGGCAATTTCGGTATGAAAACGGCAAATGACGTAATAAATAATAATTCTGATTTTTACCTGCTTTAAAATCAAATGCAATATCTGAATTTAAAGAATCTTTACCCAGTGTTATGCAAACTTTACCTAGTGTTATTAATAAAGTAAGTGATGTATTTAATCATGAAAATGAACAAAAAGGAGGGACACTTAAGCGTAGAAAGATTATGAAGAAACATATAAACAAAAGAATGAGAGGATTCGGAACTATATTTGAAAAATGATTAGTGCAAAATCTGAATTATGTCTTTTTGATAGACCATCCCCTCAAGCCGTGATTGAACATGGTTCATTTGAAGATATTTTCCCAATGAATTCAATAACTGATGCTGGTACCTCTTCGATTCAATTTTACATTAACGGATCACAAACAGAATATTTAGATTTGAACGATACTTTGTTATATATTCAGTTGAAAGTTGTAAATAGCTTAGGTGAAAATATTACACAAGAAGCTGACGTAACAGCAAACAATTTCTTTTTTCAAACTCTTTTTAAAGACGCTGAATTAGTTTTTAATTCTACTAAAATTGAAGGAGCAAATGATAGTTTTGCACACAAATCTCTAATTGAAACTATTATAAATTATAATCAAGATACTAAACAAACATCTTTAGGGGGAATGGGTTACACTGAACATGATCTTATGCGAAAAACATGGATTGCAAAATCAAAAGCATTTTCATTATGTTCACCACTCCAATTTGATTTCTTTGATCAACCCAAATATTTGTTACCAGGTGTTAGTGTCCAAATTAAATTAACAAGAACAAATCCAGAAAAAAGTCTGACATGTACTAAATTTGTACCTAAAATAGTATTGCTAGATGCAAAATTAATGTTAGAAGAGTTCGTGTTGAACCTTCTGTTTTAGCGGGTCATCAAATAGGTCTTGCTACAAGAAATGCAATTTATCCAATGCGAAGCAAAGAAGTTGTTGAATTTTCTTTACCTATTGGATCTTCTTCTTTTTATAAGGAACAAATATTTGGTGATAGACGATTACCTAATTTTATCCTTGTAACTTTCCAGGGAAATAAAAGATTTAGTGGTTCGTTTTTAGATACATTTACTATGTTTGATCACTTTAACGTTAAGTCAATAACTTTAAGTAAAGAAGTGATTATCGTGAAAAATATAGTCAAGATTTTGAAAATGATAATTATAGTACAAGTTATATGCAAAGTATTGTTAGGAATATGGGATATCTTAATAAAAATTTGAATTGTGGTATCAGTATGTCAGATTTTAGAAATAAGTATCCATTCTTTACATTCGTATTGGCTCCAGATTTCGATCTTAACCAAAGTCAGTTACCACAAAGTGGAAATTTAAGATTAGATATAAAGTTTGGATCACCCCTAACTGAATCTGTTACGGTAATTGTATATGGAGTTTTTGAAAAGGAGATTCAAATTACTTCCAATCGAACAGTATTAGTTTGAACTATAAACCAGATTGAGATTTTTTAATTGTCAAGTTTGAAGTAAGAATTTTTATTAATTATATATTTTTAAATTATTATTAGTTCTATTCAGATTGATTCTATTGTAGAAAATTATTGGGAAAAGATTTTCTTGGAGTTTTCCCTCTAGATAAAATTCCATATATCGATGTTAACAAAGCTTTGATTGTAAATACTCAATCATCTAATCTCAGTGGCGAACATTGGCTTGCAATTTATGTAAAACCAAATAAAATAAATGTATTTGATCCAATGGGTTTCTATTATCCCCCTATATTAATTAATAAACTAGAATCAATGTTAATGCCAATTGAATACAATCGAATTCGTTATCAAAATCCGATGACAAAAACATGTGGACAGCATTGTTTAGCTTGGTTAAAAACAATGAAAAAATAAATGAATTTATTGAATAAAGTTTCTTTCAAAATTGTTTTTAATTAAAAATGTAATGAAAGATGCATTATGTAATATTCCTTTTAAAGGATTAAGTTCAGAGGATTATATGTATTTAAATGTTTTTGATGTTATGTAATTAAGTGTGTTTTATAAACTAAATTTTAATTGGTCCATCATGTAATCACTTACATGTTTGTTAATATATAACTGAATGCATTTTTTTAAAAAATTCACTTTTATCAAATACCAAACTTTAGTAAGTTTTTTATCATATATTTAGTTATTTTTATTTTTATTTTTAGAAAATGGAATCTATCAATAATATTATTCAAGAATTAAAATCGTTAATAAAAATTACCAACAAAAATGTTAAAACTCAGAGTCGCAAAAGTAAAAGAGTTAAATGTAAGTACTATTAAATTTTTACTATTATAAAATGATAATTTTTGAATTAAATTTAATATTAACATTTTATTAATTTAAACACAAAAATTAAAAATAATATGATAAAAAACTATGACGAATAAAGTTAAATAA
This sequence comes from Schmidtea mediterranea, assembly GCA_022537955.1. Lineage (NCBI taxonomy): Eukaryota > Metazoa > Platyhelminthes > Tricladida > Dugesiidae > Schmidtea > Schmidtea mediterranea. The sequence goes on along the minus strand of CM039680.1, from coordinate 32,006,987 downwards.
ATTTTATTTAAATACATTTGGCTTCAATAATTTTCCAAATTGGTCGAATAGTCTGGTTTCCTTCTTTATATCCTTGAATTCTTATTTTAATCATAAAATGTTCATTTTCTTTTTTATTTTCATAATTACATTCTTTTTCACAATTCATAAAAGTGAATTGTTCATTAAAACTAATATCTTTGTTGATGGCTCGTAATAACTCTGTTATATTTTTTCGATCAATTTCACCAATTTCACCAACTTTCATATTATATAGGCTTTGTTTCAATGTTGTTGGTTCCTATTAAAATTTATTAATAATATTACTTTTAATAAAAATACTTACTCTAAATGAATAGATGATTGGAAATTTAAATATTCCATTGAATATTGTAAATACATTACTGGTAAATTTCTGCTTAAACTGATAGCATTTATGGAATTTTCCTCAAGAATTAACTTGATAGCTTCTTTTCTAACCGAGGTTTCTATAAAAAACAATTAATGAATAATTACATAATATAAAAACCATTTACTTTTATTCATTTTATGATTTTAAACTATTTTAAACTACTTATATAAGATTTTCAAAATAAAATTAACCAATCAAATTCATTTATTCATTGTGTGTAAAATTAATTTAATGTTTAGTGATTTATTTTAACGATTTTTAATGATTTATTTTAATGATTTTATACTTATATATTTAAATTTTTTTTTATTATAACAGGTAACCTTTACCCAAATTTTGCAATTCTCCACAACATGATGGAAATTGTGATACGATTATGGAGAATTATTATCTCATACCTATAATCACATCACCTATTTTATTTGCCCACGTGTAAAACAACCCATAAAATGAATTATACCGACTTTTATTTAAAGCATAAGGAACATTTAACACAGTTTAACTGTAAGCGAAAATATATTTTTAAATTACCATTGGAATGATAATAATAATAATAAATAATAATAATAATAATAATAAAAATAATAATAATAATAATAATAATAATAATAATATTACAAAAAAATAAAAGAAAAACAAATAATAATATTAATAATCCACGCTCTTCGAAAGTTCCTATAGTTATAGAAACTATCATATTTTCAGACTCTGGCGAATCAAAGACGGAATGATGATGTAATAATTCATTTCTGATTCAAGATGATTGTTATTTCCTGTTGATAATTCCTTCTGTTAATCAATATGGTGGCTCGGATAGCAACCTATTGTTAATTTTGATTAAATCAATACATGCTTGTTAGAATGGATGGTTTCGAATTTAATTTAAAGTTAATTACATTACCCACACAGTTAATTAATAAATTAAATAATGTTTATCAATCCCAAATGGATCTCGTTAAGATTCAATTTGTATTGATGTAGAGTTGAAAAAGAGGGAGAATTCAATCTTTCATCATTTTCAAAACTCTGCCAGATTGAATGATTCATTTTTTACGATGAAGGTTGCTACTCTTCTTGACGAAAAAAATTACAACATTAATTAATGATAAAGGTAGTAACTGGGTAATAAATAAAATAAAGAAATTCATTTTGTTCTTACCAAGTTTTTCACAATAAATCGCTGAGTGGTCATGGAATTCCTATTCCAACACCATTATCATTATTAAATAAACATGTACTGTTAAATGTTGCTATCCGATAATTTATGCTTCTTTACAGTATTTTAGCTATTTTAAAATCATGAAAATATAGTGTAACCATCATAGAAATGAAACCTTTAGCTACCCAACACATCTGAGCTTGACTTTTTCACCTTCGGATTTACCTAGAAAAACTTTGGTGACATTCCAAAATGTAAGCTAAAATTCAAAATCTTTTCAATTAATTTCTTACGTATGATGAAAATAATTTAATTAATGATTTTTCTAACCCTGAAGTTTTCAAACACCCTTTTATCGAAATAATTCATCGTTCTAAAGTTGTTGGGACAACCCATTAATTTAATTTATTAAGAAAGCCTTGATTCCATCATTTATATCGCTGTTACTAAATTAGATAGGCTTTTTAAATTATAGGAAATCATTCTTTTTACTGATACTAGGTTTCAAAGTATATGGTCCATGCGATGTTCTAAAATGGTTTCGCAATATAAATTTCATTAAATAAACATAAAAGGGTTGTGTGATAAAAATTAATTAGGCACCAAACTCTTTATACTTACCTTTAAATAAAAACTTCGGAATTTAAGAATTGGGCTAAAACTGTTTACTCCGCTCTTCTCGTCCTTTTCGCTTGATGTGAGGCTATCGTTACCTTCAGATGATTATACATTTTCAAATACATATGCCGATTTCACCGTGTTTACTTTTAATTAACAATTTTACAGGTGAAAAATCATACAAGAGTTTCTCTGGGTGATGATTGTGATGTAGTTAATGTTCTACAGAAATAAAGATAATAATATTTCAAATTAATACTGTTTACCCTTTTATCAAAATAATTATTGAAAAGAAAATAATATTAACTGACTCAGACATTCTTTCGTTTCTTTTCGGCAACTTGTTGTTACTTGTGTAATAAGATTTTATCAGTACCGGTTAAGACCATGATCACTTTACTGGAAAATATTTGGAAGCAGGCTTGCTTCAATGAATATTTCTGACAAATAAGGTTTGAATTTCAGTTGTTTCATCAAATTTCAGAGGGTATGATCTTCACCATATCCTCAGTATGGTATGAGTATAAAATGTGGGAAATTAAGTTGTATTCCTGTAACAAGTGAAAAGTTTTCTTTCTTTGTCAGCAGAATCAGTGGATTAACTGTAAATTCATTGATTCTTGTCAATTTTATTAAGTAGTTCATTAATTATGCAGTTAAAACATTGACAACTCTCCCTTTAACTCGTTCGGAATTTGTAGTAGTTATATCGTACTAAAGCATTTTCCTTATAACTTTGCACTTCTCAAGAAGTGTTAGAACTAACATATGAACTTCCACCGAATTTGGGAAGATGTTAAACTGAAGGCCGAATATAGTAAGCTCAATCTATTTGGGAAAGAAACCAATTGTAACTCTTTACTAGATTATATGATAGTTTTACCTCAAACTTGAGTTTTTCTTTTGGTTGACTTTTTTCAGCATTTCGTCAAAGTCCTTAACTCATAACGATTGAACCACTTAACTTTTATGGAATTCCCGGTTATGTCTTGGGCATCGGCTTCTTATGACTCTGATGAACCAAGTTGAACTTCTCACCTGATATGAGGATGTTATAAATTTTTTCGAGGGGGAATCCGTGAGAGGATTAACCTTTGTTAATAAACATCACTAGTATCTTGATGAAAACACCGAAACTGCTTTACATTGAATCAATAATCTTCATGGTTTGGCTTTAAGTCAACCATTACCATATGGAAATTTTTGAATGGGTCACTGATTACTAATCAAATAAATATTTAATTAGTTTTTTGAATAAGGATCTTGAATCACTGTCATTTTCTGTCACATTTGAAGTAGATGTAGAAATTTCCCAACATTTCTTCATGATAAATTTTATGATTTTCCAGTAGCTGCTGAAAAAGCATGTGCGCTCGGGTTCTAAGCGTGAGAAGTTATGCTAACCGCATTATCCAAAGAAGAATTATGTTCTTCGATTTGGAGACTTTTGCAGCTTTTTGTTTCTTTACAAATTAAAATTACACATGTACATAGAGCTATTAAATTAATCAAAAATCAATATATTAAAAAGTTATATAGACACTAACACACAACTTAGAGCCGCAATTCAACAAGACTTAGATAAAAACTATTATAAACTTTTAAATAAATAGGCCTCTACGGAAAAAACAGTTGAAAATCTTATAAAACGAATAATTTTAAGATTATGTAATCTGCAAACAAATTAATTTAATTATGCCTCAAAACCAACTTTTCGAAAATCATTAAAAATCGACAATGATTGTTGGTCTCTGTGTTATTAAATAAGGAATCGGTGTGTTTAGATCGACCGAGTTACATTGGCAAACTGTACTCGATTATCTAAACTTAGGATTATCAATTACAATATATAGAGGTTAGAAAATATCGAAACGAATTCACTGTGAAATTATATAGTTGGCTGGGACACTGATTCCTTTTTCTTAGAAATTAAGGAATTTGTGTAAGTTAGACATTCTTATATCTGTATGGTTCGTGATATAATTCTCCCTCATACTTCTTAATTATGACCCAAAACATTCCCTTGTATAGTAGGAATCTTGATTCTGTCCATTGGAAAGCTTCAAAGACGAGAAGTAAAGGACTTAAATACAAGGACTGGGCGTGTTTCTTTTCGTCCAAAATGTTATAGCCTCTTGTCTGAAGTTGAAAAGTATTCAAAGCTTAAGGCGATATAACATTGAAGGGTACTGACTTAAAACATAAGTCATACCTAGATTGCTTATAACAAAAACTAATTTTTTCTGTTTATACCACAAACTCGTTATTACTAGTAAAAAACGATCATTATTTACCAATCTAAAAACAGTAAAACTGCAGTTAAACAAATAAGGATGATAAAAAGCGTTTGGTGGGGAAAATATAAGTGTGGCATATGGTCATTATAGAGGAGGTGATTGTGGTTTTAGGTAACAGTCCAGAAGAATTTATCAGAGGTTTAATGAAGAATTGACGATTTTATTGAAGAATTTTGAATGAATAAATTATTTTGAAAATATTCTTTGTTTTTGTATTTTGTTGATGTTATAATTTTTATGTTAAGTAGTATAATTTTTTATTTAAGTATTAAAAAAGTCAAAAAGGTAAATCCATATATTGTGGCCGAAATGCCGTAAAACTATATTACTCGGATATTTTTTATTGGAAATAAAAATTAATCTTTTTTTAATCTTGTCAATAAAAATATTTGTATGTATTAAAGTTTGTTTTTTTTTTTCATTCATTAAAAAAAAAATAAAATGTTTAATAATATAAAATAATAATATTGATATAAAAATAATAATAATAATAATAATAAATAAAATATATAATTAAATGAAAATAAAAATAATTATTTAATTCACTTCATTAAAACAAACAAATTATTTAAAAAATATATTATTTAAAAAATAAATATTGACTTGATTAAAACAAACAATTAAATTTAATAAAATTATAATTTAAAATATAAATAAAAATATTATTGACTTAAACAAATAATTAAATAAATAATATAATTAAAATATTAAATTAATAATATTATTGACTTAAACAAATAATAAATAAAATATAATTAAAATATAAATAAATATTATTATGACTTAAAACAAATAATTTAAATTTAATATAATTAAAATATTAAATAATATTATTATTGACTTAAACAAATAATTAAAGTAAATAAAAATAATAATTGATTTTTATTCGAGCAATATATTAGGCTTTTTAAGTTGACAGGCGAATTGAGCCATTTTGATGTATGAAAAAATACTTAGGCTTTTATATAATTATTATTAAGTTCTCGGGTTTGAAACCAATTTTATTCGAAAAATAATCATCAGTACGATCAATCATAGGCGATTTAAGCCAATTTTTATTTTTTAGGCTTTTAATCGATAAAAATAATACTTCAGTTTTTTATCCATGAATTTTAAAATTTTAAAATTTTTAAATTTGATCATTAAACAAATAAGTTAAAAAAAATTTTTTTTTTCATTCATTTTAAAACAATAATTAAAAAAAAAATTTTTTTTTCATTCATTAAAACAATATTTAAAATAAAATTTAAACACCCCCCTAATTTTACTGTAGGGGCGGTCTCGGGATTTTTTTCAAGCCAAATATCACGGTTGGCAATTTTCAAGCCAAATATCCACGGGCATAGTTCCTCATATCCTCTACTGGTTATTACACCGCGCAGAGTCCACTCGTGATCATGGCTGATGGGCGAATGGGAACTAATGTCGACGTTCCCCTAATGATCCGTACCAGTTGTATTCGGAACACAAAACGACCGTTTTTTGTAGATCGCGAGTCACTCTCCCGCTCCACCGGTCAGTAGATGATTATGTTGAGAGACAACCATCCAGGTCCTCAATTCGGTGAATGAATCGGCCCACGACTTACAATGACCTGAGCTGTATTAGGTTTTTAAACGTCAATTAAATAATTAAATTACTCTCCACGAGTTTTTCCTTGTTCTGTTTTGGTTTAATACTTATTGTAATTATTGTGAAATTAAAATAAATAACTCAAGATTTAGTAGTCAAAGATTTTGATAATATTATTTACAGAAATGGAATCCCTAAATACACAGAAAGAATTAGAGCAACGCGTGAAAAAATCAATAAGAATTTCTACGAAACAGATCATTCCAGCTATCCAACCGAAAATTCAACCCAAACAAAGGCCACCTGAATGGGAGCCGGGAAAGCAAAGGCGCCTCTATCAAGTACAGCAGCCCTAAAGGGATGGGCGGCGAAGAGGCAGTTGAACCAAAGCCTATAACACAGTAGAGGACTGAGGTCGCATTGTCGGCCTGCCAAGAAGCGCAGTGACATATCCCTTCGTTTTTGCCCCTGCCCCAGTTGGTCCTACGAGAGACGGTAGGCGACTCCGAAAAACTACACCAACAAAAAGCAGCACGACTGGACGAAAAGGGCGGGCCAAGCGCCGAGCCCTCGAATATTATAAACAAAACGCAACCGACTCACTAAAAAATTGCATCGCTTTCTTTTATAAAATATGTAAAGCACTTGTTTTGTTTTAATATAATTTGTCGATATTTTAAACTTTGTTTAAAAAAATTGAAATAGACTCGAATGTATAAAATTACGACAAGGGGACACTGATATTCAAAACGGGCACCAAGTCTTCTATCGACAGTCGTTGAACTAGAGTTGTTCGGCAATTACAGCATTAGTAATGGCGCTCAATTTTGCGGACGATTCTACCCACTCGAACACAGTTCAACTGGTGCGTTCAGTGTTTCGTATTTGTTTAAATTGTCTCGTGGTTGCCTCTGTAAAGCCATACAAAATACTTTCTAGCTACCACTCGGCACCCGTTGCTAGGCAACGTTGGAATGTGTTTCGAGTGGGTGATTGTCCACAAAAAAGGTGAGATCATTACTAATACTGTATTGCTCGGACAAACCCTCGGGTCACGAGCTGGCGCATAGAAGACCTAGGCTCGCTTTGCTCTGTCCCTTGCGTAAGAAAGTTCAAGATTTCGGATTTTTGTTGACCGTTGAAGGTGGAATGATGATTTGAGAACGTTGTACACGTGTTTATGATGATGATTGTATGCAAACCGTAACTTGGAATTAATAACAGTGAATACAAGCTTATATTTATTCAAAATCAGCAATGAAAAGATATATGACATTCATGAGCTTAATGTTAATGGACTTGGTGGTCGTGCTGCTCGCGTCGGGCACGCCTCCTTGCGTCCTGGCCGACGATTGCTTGATGGGTGCGCGGAACTGGTCGTAGATTGAGTTAACATTATTGTGGGGGATCTTCTATACGGCCTGTGACGGGCGAAGACAGCCGGGTACCTTAACCGCTTCCCTCACGGCAGCTGCTAGGGCGACGCTCTTAATCCCCTAATTCTAGTGCGCAAGCTCTGATTCAGCTGTCGCTCCTCCGTCCAACCCTTTGAGCTGCTGTGAGCTGTGGTAGAGGGCCTTCGTGCCTTTTCGGGTAACCGGACCAGGTTGCCTTGTTTGCTGCACCTCCGAGTTACTTGGACGATTTGGTTAAGGAGCATTTTGCATTTGCACTCCTAGCGTGATCCAATTCGCGTTTTGTAGAAATTGGAAGTTGCCATTGCTACATATGAACAAAAATCTTTAAATTTCTTTACGGACTTAAATAAATTAGGAATTATGATTATTACCAAACATATAGTTAATAAAAATGAAATCCATTCATGAAAGGAATTAGCGAACGACAGGTTAACGAAAATTTCACTTTTTTTAAAAAAAAACTTAATCACATTAGCACACCAACTTATTGTTCATGTCCTTTGTCCGAGAAATCAGTTCGGGAGAGCTTTTAAGCCCTTCCTCCGAGGAGGAAACCGGAATATGGCCGTCGGGTATCGCAGGACCGGTCGAGGCGGATGGGTTCCGCAATACGCCCAACGAGGATTGTCCTCTTCGACATTCGGCGAGGTACATCCGGCTTTGATCTACATTTAGGTCCACTTGCTCCTGCACCCTTCTCCCATGAGCGAGGAGGCTTCCGGCGCGGTGGTCCGGATTTTCTCCGGCAGGTATTGCTGTCGTACCAACAAGGTCCTTTTCCAGGCCCAATATCGGCCACAGTGGTGGGATATGCCTTTTCGTTGAAGCCTGTGCTGGTTGCCCGTTGTTATCTCCTTTAGATGCTGTTCGTCGGCACTTGGGTGGAGATCCAGTCGAGCGTCATGATTCTTCTGAAATATTCATCGTTAGTTAGATGGGGTATAAGATGAATAAAAGTTAATCTATTTTAAATCAATTCTCTCCTC